>BMAC01000625.1:62395-110112 GCA_014905375.1 Phtheirospermum japonicum | reverse complement strand
CACACACACTCACACTTAAACCATGCAATACCCACATTGCACATAAAATAAGGTAAAGGGGAAGAGAGAGTGATACGTTCCTATAGTCACAGTTTTGATGATGAGTCGAGCGTGAAGTGACATCGAACGTGCGATGGAATAGATAGGAACCTACAAAAGGGGGTAAGTAAGGAAAAACAAACACAAAAGACTCGTACATAAAGAAAAGATATCAAAATGTACAATAAAAAAATAATTTTGTATTTTTAAAAATTTTCAATTTTTTAAAAGAAAATAAAAAGCCAAAAGACTCAAACAAGAATAACAACATAAAAATGTACAAAGGAAAAATATATTTGAGATTTTTGTTTTTTTTTTTAATTTTCAAATTCTTTGTAATATTTATTCTAAAACATGATAAAAAGGAGTAAGAAAATGTTTGGCAAAATTCTGCAATGTAAGTTTTTTTAAAAATTTTGTACTCTCTTTTTCTTTGGCCAGGTCAAGGTAAACGGGCCAGACTGGACAATCCATGGAGGGCACGTCGATCAGAAGGACAGAGAGTTTTGCATCAATTAGGCGTCGATCGATGAGCAGTCGAATGGCACAATAGATATTTTTACGTAGATTGGTGCATCGATCAATGGGATGTCAACAAAGATAATAGAGAGTTTTACATTGATCGATGCATCATCAACGGGGCACCAACGTGGGAAAAAAAAAACTTTGTCAATCGACAAGAAATCTGCAGGGCCTCGTTATTGCTCCTTTGAATGTTGTTTCATGAGCAAAACCTTAGGTCCTTCAAAGAATGCCTCCGGGTATGCATAAACGTGGTTGAAACTTCGGCCGATCCTTCCAAAATATCAAAAAGAAGAGAAATAAAAGCAAGAACTTAGGTTGCCTCTCAAGAAGCGCTTGTTTAACGTTTATGCTATCCGAGATCCAAGAAAAGGTGACGATCATGCGAAGCCTTAGTGTTTTCAAGAGAAAGAACGAGCAATAATAATCACCAAGGCAGGCACGAGAATCAAGTTTTAATCGATCACCAAAAAACGCGAATAATCGATCACCAAGAAGAGATTGAAGGTCAGACGGAGTGTGGAGCAATGTTCGGTCACCAGAATGACTAGAAAGTCCATCGAACAAAAGGAAAGGTAATTGACCGATCCAAGATCCTTCGTTTCTTTCATCACCACCTCAACGCTCTCAATAGCACAAAATGCAATATCCGGTTTAGGGGAGGGGGGTTGGACCCCTTCTCGATTAACTCTTCTACCACCTCAATCTCAAGTTTGAAAAAAGCTTTGGGTGGTATGAAAAGAGGCTTGGCCATCTCAACATCCTTCAAAACTGGCACAATTCCATCTTCCTCACATAGGTCAAGTAAGCTCGATTCTTTAATATCCATTGGGATTCCCAAAGGTAACACCCCTACACTCTTGTACAAAACTTCGTCAAAAAGCACAAGAGGGGCAATGCACTGAACCAAATCCTCAACCTCAAACTCTTTATACACCTCTCCCAAATGAGCATTCAATCTCAAATTACCAACATCCAAGGTGGGCTCCACCACATCAAATATCTACACCTCGTCTAAATAAAGTCGGTTTACCTCATCACGAGTTTCATGAACTTTTACGGGTGAAGTGGGTATGGTGTAATGATTGTAGCATGATTATTACACGAAGGGGACAAGGGATAATAATCATAGCTCGGATTATAAGAATATGATTTGTGAGGAGCATATGAATCATTATATCTTGAATTGTGATAATTGGTGGGGGACATAAGGCTTGAAACTCGGATCATAGAAATTTGATGTAGGCAGAGCAAACGGGTCGTATCTCGAAGAATAAGAATTGGGTGGAGCATACGAATCATGACTCACGCTAAAATAGTTGGAGGCAACTGGGGTGTATGAGGGTTTAAAGCCCGGATTATAAGAATGTTGAAGCGGGGCATAATAATGTTATAAATCGGACGATAAGAATCATGAGGCGGGGCGTGAGGGCTAAAACAAGGATCGTAGTGATCAGGTGGAGCATATGGATCATTGTGACTCGAATTGTATGAATTTGAAGATGGGGCCCATTTATTACTCCATTGATGATCTTGAGGTTCGTGTTGAGGTGAGTAGAACGTCCCCATGAACCTATCGTAGAGTTCCTCCCACATTTGTAAGGAGTCGGGTTCTAAATTTGTCAACCATGTTCTTGCCCAATCATTTAATGTGTAGACGAAGAGTCGCGTCATCACTTGCTCCGTGAGGCTTTGAAGAGAGAAAGTTTGGGTGATGCCATCGTACTCATGGATGAACTTAAGAGGATTCTTGCTCAGGAGCCCATGGAAAACCAGAAGTTTTTTAGAGTAGAAATCGTCAAGATCGAATTTCTACATCATGGGGCTCTAGACTCGTCTCCACGATCAATTGGTATTCGATCAAACACTTAATCTACAAGCTAGGGGTGTCAATCCCGGATTGTAAACTAAATGCTCAACAATGCCAACTAATGGTTCTAAACTCATCTAGGTACTAGACCCATGAATTCTAACAAACAATCATCAAGAAATGGAGTAACACAAACTTTACGCTGTTGGACCCTTAATCCAACATTGAGCTTATATGTGAAATAATTATATATTGTGGACTGTCAAATAAGGAAGCCTAATTAAAAGTGATCAAATAAAGTTTAAGGTATTGGGCTTTAATGTATTTAATAGGATGTGGGACTTTAATGTGTAGATACTCAATGGGCTATCTATTTTAATGATGGGCTAAAATCGGTATACCCTAGATGACTAAAGTATAAAAGGGTTATGGCCCCTAGGTCATACGTATCATCATTATCAACTTTTCTATTCTGCATCCCATCGTTAGAAGTGAGCATATAGAGAAAGTTAAAGGATTCTCTAAAAAGATTGGATACGTATTGCCTTAGAAGTTCAAACTCCAAATTCAATCGCATATGGATTCAGGTACGCTTCCGTAAACTAACTTATGATTCTTAATAATTTAATATGATGGTTCCTCGATTATAGCGATGGATTTTGCTAAGATTTTTATTATCTAACAGGTGGTATCAGAGCCGAATCATATTGAGTTATTGGGAATCAAATATATTTTGATGATTGTTAATTGTTTTCGGACTGCTGTCAAGATAATTGTTAATTTATTTTGAGGAGTTAGTATTTTGATCAAGATAATGACTTTGCTGTCAAGTTTGTAATGATAATAACGGCGATTAAATCATGCAAATTAAAAAAAAGGGAAAACCAAACTTACCTGCTTCAATCGGCCATGACGGTCGACGGCCCAGGCAACGCTGTTGGATGGAGCGACCTTCTGCTGGGCGGACGGCGACCTCCAGGCAGCGTGGCTTCTAGGCAAGCGGCGAATTCTCGGACGGAGATCGGGTGGCAAGAAGGGCGATCCGATGATACTTCGGTCCCATTACTGGCCGCTCCGGTGAGGTTTTCCAGCGGGCCCCTGCTTCCAAAAACTTCGTCTCTTCACGAGCCGTAGCGTGGTGCTGTCTGTGTTGACCGACGAGGCCCAAATTGAAAGCCCAAGATTTGATTTAGGGCTTGGAAAATCTTGAGACTTTGATATAGTTTTGAGCTTGATTGTAAATTTAGATATTTATGAAATCACAAAATTACCCTAAGTTTTTGGAAAACTACGAGGCTGCCCATGAACTTTCTAAAATTACGTTCTGACCCCAAAAACTTTCTAAAAACTATTTTAAGCCCTAATGGCATTTTGGTAATTATTAAAAACTTTCGAAAATTGTAGAAAGGACCCTAAATTTTTTAGAATTATTAAGCTTTCTTGATTTTTTAAATTTTGGGCCCATTTGCATGTTACTAAATTTCGGGATTTGAGAATTTAATTTTGAGGTTCAATTAAAGTTTATTTATTGAATTGACCTCAAAAAATAAATAAAATTCTAAATTTAATTTGGTCTTAGAATTTAAATTTTAAATTCAATTATTGATATGGTTTTATATATTTTGAGATATATTATTGAAGCAACAATGTCACAAAAGTGACCTCTCTTGTGGAGATTAATTTATATCGAGATATAAAAAGTTGTGTGCATGTAATTTATGTGAATATTCATCGGCCAAAAGTAAGACTCATATTTATCATAATTATAAGTGTAATTGCGGTAGTAAACGTGTGATGATTATTCGGTTTTGAATATAAGCAAATGAAGACTCATTGTTTGATATGTTCTTATTATCAGTGTTTGATTACTGCGCCAAGATGTCAATTACAAGTTAATATCTTGTCAAAAGATGAGATTTTGATGGAGTGTCGATATCTTGAGATGGGGATTTATCTTTTATTTGAATTTATTATTTGGATTCTAAGTTTATTTTATGTAAGCATGATAAGTTTATTTTCTTTAATTCAGCTATGTCTACTCCTGCTAATATTAATGAGAGCATCAACTCTATCCCTATGCTAAATGGCACAAACTTCAAGTCTTGGCAAGAGAATCTTTTAATAGTTCTCGGAGTCATGGATCTTGATCTTACGATAAGGACTGATTCCTCACCACCTCTTACGGATAAAAGTACTACGAATGAAAAGAGGGATATGGAAAGGTAGGAGAAATCGAATCGCATGTGTATGATGATCATGAAGAAAGCCATTCCAGAAGTATTTAGGGGCACTATGTCTGAGAAAATCACTACAGCTAAAGAATTCCTTGCTGATATTGAGAAAAGGTTCGTCAAGAATGAAAAGGCTTAAGTTTGTATTCTCTTGACAAATTTGATCTCAATGAAATATGGAAGTAAAGGCAAGATTAGGGAATACATTATGGAAATGTCTCATATTGCTTCAAAACTTAGATCACTCAAGCTTGAACTCTCTGAGGACTTTCTGGTGCATTTGGTTTTAATATCTCTTCCGGGACATTTTAATCAGCTTAACTTGAGCTATAATTGTCAAAAGGAGACTTGGTCTCTAAATGAGCTCATCTCACACTGTGTCCAGGAAGAGAAAAGGTTGAAACAAGACAAGACTGAAAGTGCTAATATTGCCTCAACTTCCAAACTTAAGGGCAAGGGATATAAGCGAAAGAAGGATAAGGAAGCTGCACACACAACACCATAAAAGAAACACCAAAAGGCACCTAGTGCAAAAGACGGTACCGGTTCTGCTACTGGTACAGGTTGATTCTTCTGCTGAGGTGAAGGACATAGGAAGAAAGAGTGTAACAACTATCACACTTGGCGTGCTAAGAAAGGTATGCTACTTAATTTGGTTTGTTCTGAGGTTAATTTAACTTCGGTTCCTAGACACACATGGTGGATAGATTCCGGTGCAACAACTCACATCAGCGTGTCTATGCAGGGTTTCCTCCATTGTCGAAAGCCAAGTGATGGTGAAAGATACATCTATGTGGGCGATGGCAAGACAGTTGAAGTTGAAGCAATAGGAAAATTTAGATTATTGTTAAAGACTGAATATTATTTGGATCTGGATGAGACATTTGTTGTTCCGTCATTTAGACGAAATTTGATTTCTATTTCTGTTTTGGACAAATCTGGTTATTCTTGTTCATTTGGAAGTGGAAAATTTAGTATGTTTCATGATTCAAAATTGGTTGGTTCCGTCTCCTTATCAAGTTACGATAATCTTTATTCACTAGATATTATTGCTTCATTTAATGAATCTCTGCATCTACACACACGAGGTGTGAAAAGGAAATTAACCAATGAGAATCGAGCTGCGTTATAGCACAAGATACTGGGTCATATCTCCAAACATAGAATTGAAAGACTTGTATCTAATGAAGTTCTCGATCCTTTAGGTTTTATAAATTATGAGATTTGTGTTAATTGTATGGGGAAAAGATTGTAATCATCCTGTACTATACGCGTTTTTTGGGTTTGCATCCTAACGTTTTTTTTGTAATTTAATGCATCCTGTACTTCAAAAATTTTTGAAAGTGCATCCTCCGACCAATCAACTCGTCCAAACTCGTCGAAACTCACCTAGTCTCGCGAGTGAGGTTGCATATTTTCAAACCATATACTTTGTGTGAGTTCCGGTGAATTTATTATTTATTTAAAACTAGTTCCGGCATATTTTATTAAATATGCAAAAATTACCGAATTTATTACTAAATAATAATAAATTTTATTTATTTAATAAAAATAGTTCCGGTAAACATTAGGATAAAATATGGTTTGCATATTTATTTAATAAATTTGAGTTTTTATTTAATAAAACTAGTTTTTTTCTAAATTTTGTATAGTACAGGATGCACTTTCAAAATTTTGTATAGAATAGGATGCATTAAATTACAAAAAAAACATTAGGATGCAAACCCAAAAAACGCGTATAGTACAGGATGGTTACAATCTTTTCCCCTAATTGTATTAAGGGAAAACAAACCAATAAAAGGAGATTTGTAGCCAATAGGACTTTAGACCTCTTATAACTTATACATAGGGATATTTGTGGGTCGTTTCCTACAGTTGCATGGAATGGTCAACAATATTTTATAACGTTCATAGACGAATTTTCTAGATATGGCTACATATATCTCACAGTCATTGGACGTGTTCAAATCCTTTAAGGCTGAAGTTGAGAATCAACTCAATAAAAGGATTAAAAGCGTTAGATCTGATCGTGGTGGTGAGTACTATGGTATATATGATGGATCAGGTGAACAACGTCTAGGACCATTTTCTAAATTCCTAAATGAATGCGTTATCGTCCCACAGTATACCATGCCGGGTTCACCCACTATGAATGGTGTTGCTGAAAGACGAAACAGAATGCTTAAGAATATGATAAGGAGTATGATTAGTCATTCTACCTTACCACAATCACTCTGGGGAGAAGCACTTAAGACTTCAGCATATACCCTTAACAGAGTTCCAACTAAAGCAACTGATAAAACCCCTTATGAACTTTGGACGGGTAAAAAGCCCAGTCTAAAGTATTTGCATGTTTGGGGGTGTCCAGCAGAGGCTAGGCCTAATGAAAAGAAATTGGACACAAGGACAGTTAGTTGTTATTTTGTTGGATATTCTGAAAGATCCATAGGGTACAAGTTTTATGACCCCACAACTAAAACTATTTTTGAGACGGGAAATGCCCGCTTCTTTGAGGATGTTGAGTTTGCGGGGGGAGACAGAGTTAATGATTTTGTCTTTGAAGAGGAATATGTGGATATTCCCACGGGTGTTGTTGGCATGGATCAGGATTTTATTCCTGACTCTGTTCAAGACACAAATCAAAACAATGTTAGAGAACCTCCCATTCCACAAGATATTCCAAATCAACAAAATCTACAACCTCAAGGACCTATGCCATTAAGGAGATCCACTAGGGAAAGAAGAAGTGCACTTTCAGATGATTACATTGCATTTCTTCAAGAAAACGAGACTGAGATTGGAGTGATAGGAGATGATCCTATCAACTTCCATCAAGCCATTGAAAGATCAAATTCTCAAAATTGGATAGATGCCATTCCTCATGGAGATTAAGTCCATGAGTAACAATGATGTGTGGGAACTCGTCCCATTTCTAGAAGGTGCAAAACTCATTGGTTGCAAATGGATATTTAAGACCAAGAGGGATTCAAAAGGCAATGTGGAAAGATACAAAGCACGTCTTGTTGCATAGGGATTTACACAAAAAGAAGGCATCGATTATAAAGAGACTTTCTCTTCAGTTTCCTCGAAAGGATATTTCAGGATTATAATAGAATTAGTGGCACATTTTGATCTTGAGTTACATCAGATGGATGTAAAGACAGTGTTTCTCAATGGAGACATTGATGAGACGATTTATATTGTGCAACCTGAAAACTTTGTTTCGGGAGATTCAAAGAATATGGTTTGCAAACTTAAGTAATCCATCTATGAGATCAAGCAAGCATATAGACAATGGTATTTCAAGTTCATCAAGTGATCACCCCGTTTGGATTTGAGATGAATTTAGTCGATGATTGTGTATACCATAAGTTCTGTGGGAGCAAATACATATTCCTGGTTTTGTATGTCGATGACATTTTGCTTGCCAACAATGATATAGGCATATTGCACAATACCAAGAGACTTCTAGCTAAGAATCTTGAGATGAAGGATCTTGGTGACACCTCTTTTGTGTTAGGGATAGAAATACACCGAGATCGTTCTCGGGGTACTTTGGGATTATCACAAAAGAGCTATATTGAAAAAGTTCTTAAAAGGTATAACATGCAGGACTGTAAACCAGGAGATAACCCTGTGACTAAGGGAGACAAATTTAGTCCCGAACAGTGCCCTATGAATAAATTAGAGGAAAAAGAAATGCAGAAGATTCCTTATATTTCAGCAGTAGGGAGTCTAATGTATGCTCAAGTATGTACGTGTCCGGATATTGCGTTTAGTGTTGGGATGCTGGGCAGATATTTGAGCAAGCCAGAACTAGACCATTGAAAGGCAGCCAAATGGGTCTTGAGGTACTTGTAAAGAACAAAAGATTACATGCTCACATATCAGAGGTCAGATCGGATTGAGATCGCTGGATATTCTTACTCCGATCATGCTGGATGTCAAGATAGTATGAAATCTACATCAGGCTATATATTCTTACTGACTGGGGGTGCTATATCTTGGAGGAGTGCTAAACAGTCTATTATAGCCTCCTCTACCATGGTAGCAGAATTTACAGCTTGTTATGAGGCATCTAACCACGGAGTATGGCTCCGAAACTTTGTCACGGGGCTGCGCATAAGGGATGGTATTTAAAAGCCACTTAAGTTATTCTGTGACAATAAATCGGCAGTCTTGTATTCCAATAAAAATAGGAGCTCGACAAAATCTAGGCATAAAGACATCAAGTTTCTAGTTGTTAAAGAGAGAATTCAAAGTGAACAGTTATCTATTGAACATATTGGTACAAACTCCATGATTACGGATTCGCTTACAAAGGTATTACCACCCAAAACGTTTCATTAGCATACTACTAGTATGGGTGTTAAACCTTTTGAGGATATATTTAGTTTTAGTGGGAGTTGTGTGATTATAATGTTCTCTTTTGTAGACACATTTTTCAGTTACTTCAGTTTAAGGATATTTTCAGTTTATTCTCTGCACAAATTAAAGTTATTTGGTTGATTCACACTTTGATTTTAGTATATGGTTGATCTCGCTAAGGTATTAAGGTGGACCCATTGGAAATAAGCATGTTACGATCACAATACATGAAGTTTCCATGCTACACATCCACATCACGATCCATGTCATTCAGTTGTATTAACATATGTGACCATTAATGGGTCGAGTTACGATAAATGTAATGAAGGTCTGTTTTGCATGTAATTGTGGCATTTTTCCCGTACTTTTATTTAGGGTTTAGTGTCGTCTTTAGTAGTTTTGAGTCAAGTTTTGTTATGATTTTAGGTTATTTTCCCGTTTTAATGTTTCAAGACCTATATCTATAATATTGATGAAGTTGTTTGATTCATGAGTTTTTGAGCTTAAAATTCTTATGTTGTAGGTGGTTTAATGAGTTAGAGTCATTCCAGGATGTGCCAGCATGCGCCTAGGTTCGAGCCAAAGCATTGAGGCCCAATGTCCGTGCCAAAATGAGAAAACCGAGCCGGGAGCAGTAGGGTAGTCGATCGACTGCCATTCCTGTCGATCGACTGTCCATAAAATCAATAGCTCTATCGACTGCAACTTACCAGATTCGAATGCTCGGCAATAGCTAAATCACTTGAAACCAGGGCAGTCGATTGACTGCCAGTCGATCGACTGAGAACCATGGATCGATCGAAAGCTCCATAATCGACTGCTCGACAGTAGCTGGGCATGGATGAAGCATATCAGTCGATTGACTGACCACTAGTCGACCGACTAAACCACATTCGATCAACTGCACGTCTGGGAATTGTGGCGTTTTGACATTTTTGCCCCTACAAACAACTATATAAACCCCACCTCTTGCCCCAAAGGAGTTATCCACTCTCCTCCCAACTCTTGCATGTGTTTGGGATTAATTTTAACTCTATAGGTTTTGGATTTAACTTCTCTCTAGATCTTAGATTTAATTTCAAGCATTTCCTTGGGTTTGTAAGCCTAAGAAGAATTCAAGTCATCCTTGGATTTTATTTTGATTGTAATTTCATTCAAGTTTTGGATTCTCTTTTCAATTCAAGTAAGTTTTCCTTTATTTCCTTCATTTTTCTTTAATTTCAAGCTTGTTCTTCAATTTATGCATTTTACCTTAGCTCTTAGATTAGTTGTTGGATATTGTGATTTGGCTATGGAATTTAGGTGAGTGACACACCAAGATCATAGATCGAGTCCTTGATCGTTTTTATTTTGGGTATTTCATATGCTTTATTTTGGTTTTTATTTTCATTCATAGTTTTAAGTTGAATTCTAGATCTACTCTTCGTTTCTAATTATTACTCGTAAAGTTTTTAACTTTCACGTCAACTTTTGTTGCTCTTTCCATTGATACTTTCAATTTTTGTTAATTTGCATTATTTAAAACTTCATGATCATGCATGCATGGTTGTACTTTAGGTTTTTTTAGTTGTACTTGGTGAAACATTGCTTTTTGTTGCTTGTTTTCATTCTTGCTTGCTATTTCAATTTCGCAAATGCTCGAGGCATCTGACCAATTTGCATTTTAAATTTCCTAGTTAGTTTAATTTCATAGTTTTTCGTTTTCATTTATATTCCGAAATCTAAAAACACATTGATTCACATAAATAATTGAGTTCCGATAATACCGAGCCAATAAACCCTATACACCACTAAAAACCTACTCTTCAAAATGGCGCCGTTGCGACTCGACTTGGTTAAGGTTTTTAAATTGATTGTAGTTTCTTTGTGTTTCTAGATTTCTCTTGCATTTAACGCTTTTGTTGAGTGTATGCAAGGTCGTCGAACCCTTGGAAATGATTTGGCTTTTAATATTTCGAATCCCGAGCGTTTAAGGCGTTTACAATGTCCCCTTGCTACTCATTTTGACATGGCAAATAATCTTCCGAATACCGGTCCATTTTCCAATTACAATGGGAAATCTCCATGGGTTGGTCCTAAATACTATAATATTCCCGAGCCTTTTGTTTATATCGAGCCATCCCCATCTAACAATATACCCGGGCTTTCGACTCCAATTCCCACGACCCTCCTGATCACGCTTTAAGAATTCAAGGGAGTGGGTTTACCACTCATGGACACACCACAGGCCCACACCAAGGTACCGCTTCCCTTCCTCACCCCTCTATTGCTTTCAATTTCCTTACTCATGGCAATGGGGGTAACATTCCCAATGTGGGAGGGCATGGTGCAAACCATGTTGGGAATGGGATGAGTTTCAATAGTTTTGGCAACGTGGGAGTGCATGGTGAAAACCATGTTAGGTTTGGTGTCTTCATGGGTATGAACGGTCCTTATGGAGGTTATGATGCTCCCAATCGCTTCCCAAATATGCACATTCCGAATTTCGGCCCGTATGGGGGTTTTGGTGTGCCTTCTCAAGTTCCGAACATGCAAAGTCCAACTTCCGGCCCGTATGGAGTTCCTCCTGTTTATAACTTCAATCATGCTCCGAATGTGAATTTGAATGCTAATGGTGGTGGTCCGGGTTATGGAGGTGCCAATAATATGGTTCGTGAGGACACTCCCGATCCGTATGCTTTGTTTGGGGGTATGAGCACTAATGCCCAATATGCTCCTCCCGTCCTTGATATGAAAGAGGTTAGTAAAGCCTTTGTGGGGGCGACTATTTCCTCTTGTGTATCTCTTCCCCCCGAGGTTATGGCTATTGATATCCGTTCGCTTGATTTTGCTCGGCTTCCGATCTTTCATGGGTTTGCTAAGGAGGACCCTCTCCAATTTATCTAGCAGTTTTTATGGCATGTCTCGAGTTTCCACCGCATGAATATGATGAGCTTACAACATCTTCAACTCCGTTGTTTCTCTTATGCTCTTCAAGATAAAGCATTTTCGTGGTTCATGGGTATTCCTCCCAACTCCATTCACACATGGGACGAGCTCTCGACAACATTCTTGGATCATTACTATTCCACAGAAAAGACGGCCGAGTTGAGAATCAAGATTATTTCGTTTAAACAAATGGAAAATGAGCCGTTTCACTCCACTTGGGATCGTTTCCAAGATCTTATCACAAGTTTCCCACATCACCGCATGCCGAAGGAGCTTTTAATTCAAACTTTCTATGAAGCATTGGACCCATAATTCCAATACATGGTTGACACGTCAGCGGGGGGTAATAAGAAGATCCATCCTCCTCAAGTGCTTCTCAAGATTTCACCACTTTGGCCAAAAATTCTCAACAAAAGTCTTCACGAGCTTTATATTCGAGTGCTAATGAAGTGATTGAATCGTCTTCCCTCGAGACGCTTGAGGTGGACAAGAATTCGTGGCTTTGGAGGCTAAAATTGCTAAGTTGTCTAGCCCAAGTCCGGACTCACCGTGCGCATCACGTTCAATGATTGGTCATGATACCACTTATTGTCAGTCAAACCCCTCTTTCTATATGTCGATGCCTCAATCGTAAGAGGTATGTGGGGTTCAAGGGTATCGATTGGGACCTAGTATTTCTAGGCCACCTTTTGCTTGTCCGTCGAATCACAATCCTCCGTATCATCTGAGCAACCGTATGCATCCAAAATCTGGTTATGCAATTCCGAATGCGAGTCCATATCGATGAATGCTCCTACCCCTCCCTCCGATCCGAATCTCACGATAATTATGCAATAATTACAATCATTTTCCATTACGCTGGCCTCATTTGATGCTAAGTTCAATGCTCTTGATGCTACGATGGGCCAATTAGCGTGTGATGTGAATATGTTAAAGCAAGCTCGTGAGAAAGGAAAATTACCAAGTCAACCGTCACATGCTCATGCGGTCCCGACCCTTCGAAGTGGTAGGGTGGTTGATAATACAGTTGCCCCGCCGTCCGAGGAGGAGGTGATTTCCATTCCTAATGTTCTTATCCCTCCCGATTCTACCCATGTGGGTCCCATTTTAACAAAAGAACTTCCCGAAGGCCTTCATAAGTCTTCAAATGCCTACAAGCCACCAACGTCTAAGGCCTCTATGCCCTATCCATCCTGACTACAAAGTTCTAAGAAAGTTGGCCAATTCCAAAGGCTGTATGATCTATTGTCCAATGTAAAAATCACACTTCCCTTGTTAGACGCCATCCGGGATATGCCCGCTTATTCCAAATTCTTTAAGGAGCTCTCCGCCAAACCACTTGTGAGCGCTACGAATGAGAGAGTTTCTCTATCTAAGGAGGCAAGTTTGGTTTTTGACCCTTCTCTCTTAAATCTTATGAAGGGGGACCCCAACTCGTTTTGTATTGATATCACACTTGGGAATGGTAAAATCACTACGTGAATTCTTGATTCCGGGGTGGGTATTAATTTGATGCCATTTTTGATATACGAACAATTGGAGCTTCCTCCTTTACAAGAGACGCGAATTTGCTTACAATTGGCCGATCGGTCAATTAGACACCCAAAGGGGATAATCAAGGATGTGCTTGTACAAGTTTGAAAGATCGTGGTTCCGGTCGACTTCATGTGTTGGATGTTGGCATGGTGAAGGAGGATGGCACAAAACACACTATCTTGCTAGGTCGCCCATTCATGGCTACAACTCAATGTTTGATAAACGTTGGGAAGAAAGATCTTACTTTATCCGTAGCGGGTGAAACGGTAACATTTTCTATTGAAACTTGTCATCGACTCCATCAATCACTTTCTATGCGGATTGCTTACATATTGATGTGATTCAAGAATTGGATGACCAAGTTTATATAGAGAACAGGAGGAATGAGGAGGAGGTTGGCCCGAGAGTTTGTGTTGAAGGTCGTTGTGCGGGAAATGAGACCCTTGCCCATAGTAATGATTCAATTATGCTTCGATGTGACAAAGGATTGTGTAGGAAGGAGTGTGTATGTGTCGTTGAGGGCAACGACGACATTTTGGAGGGGGAGGTGGAGATTGTCGATGAAGGGTTAGAATTGAAACCCATTGAAAAAATTGATGTTTATCTTAAGAAGATCATTGAATTGATCGAATTTATCCCCAATGAGGTCGAGAGGAGGCACAAGACCGAGCTCAAGCCTCTCCCATCTCACCTCAAGAATGACTATTTGGAAGAAGATAAGAGCAAATCGGTTGAGTTTGAGCATGAGGCTTCTTGGGCGATAGAAATGCGAATACGGATTTAAAAGAGGCCGGGCTAGAGAGAAGGTTTCAAGTGGACGAGTTAGACGAATTTCAGAATAGTCGATATGAAAAAGCTCGTATCCATAAAGAAAGGACGCAACAAATCCACAACAAAGAGGAAGGATTAATTGAGGTGCCTAAAGCTCGTAAGGGTGCCATTGGGTTGAGTCTTGAGAATACTATGGGAATTAGCCCTTTAACTTCCAAGCATGAAATCATTTTGAAGGATGATGTCGAACCCTCTTGAGTTCTCCAAAGGCGTTCGAGTCAAATTCTCGAGGAGAGTGAAAGCCGAGAGATTGAGAATATTGGATAAGTTGGACGACCATCTTCCCTATTGTTGCTTAGTGGACTTGTCGGGTTACTATCAAATCCCAATTCCACCCAAAGATCGAGCCAAGATGACCTTTGAACGATTGCTCTCGTCAAGTGCCATTTAAGCTAGGCAAGGCCTCGGGAACGTTTGAAAGATTGGATCCACCCGACAAGGAGGTTTTTGCTTTGGTGGATCCTCCCATCTCAACCTTCACATAACCAAGAAGGGATTTCGTCAAGCTAATGACGTAAAAGAAGCTCTTCTTGGGAGGCAACCTAAGTTCTTTTCATTTATTCCTTTTATTTTCTTTCTTTCTTTCTTATTATACAAAAATCCAAAATCATTTGAAAATTTGAAGAATTAAAAAAAATGTTGTTGTCTTTTGTTGCTTGTTAACCCTTATTTTGTTTTGTTTGGTTTTGATTCATGTGAGTATTTTCTTGTGTTTTTGACTTTGTGTGATTCTCCTTTTTAGTGTTTTGCTTTCCGACTCCAACCCTTGCCGATTTGATAAGCTAGTAGCATTCATGGATCTGGGAGAAACAAGCCATGCTCATTTTTCACTTGGATTGCTTTGGATGCTTAAGTGGACTCCACCGAGCTTGACCCAAACTCGCTCGGTTTAGGAAGCTTCTATCTCACCCTCCTTTTACTTGTTTTTCATTAAAATGCAATGAGGGCATTGCATGGTTTAGTGTGGGGTGGGTAGGTGGTCAAGGTCCGGGTTTTTACAAAGCATGATTTGTCTTTCTTAACTCGAGTCTTGGCGAGGTGACGCTTACTAATTGCGCATTTATATGGTTGAGTCATTTTTATGTCTTGTGTGAGTTTATTACTTTGTGAGCAATCACCACATGCTTGGAAGTTTGAATAGTTCACTTATCCGATTTTTGCATGTTTATTCCCTCTTGTGTAAGGAGTTGAATTTTTTGTGCTTCGTCCAAAACCCGCCTACACATATATAATCAACATTTACTCGTGAAAAGATTGCAAAGATCTAAAATCTCTTTTGATTTTGTTTTCCAAAACCCAGTGCAAACTAGTGAGTAGTCTTGTGTGAATTATCGGTCTTGCTTGAATTTTTATGGAAATTGTATTGAGGTGGCTTGACTTTGCTCGTACATGATTGAATTTGGAAATGACATCGATGCACATATATCACCCTTATTCCGGCCATATCCAAATATATAAGCTACTTAAAATATCCCAAATGAGCCCCCTTGAGCCTATGCCCCATTTTTTTTAGCCGAGCTCGATTTTAGCTCTTGTATCTTCATAAATTATGAGGTGAGAGTGTATATTACTAGTTGACTAGAAATGTGAGGGAAATCAATTTTGGGTTATGGTTTTTGAGTTGCTTATACACACACACACAAAAAAAGAAAAGAATAACTCCAACACAAATCAAAAAAAGTGATAAAACGTGCGTTCAAGCGAAAAGCCTAATGTTCAAAAAGGCTAAATTTAGTGAAAAGAAGCAAATCCAAAAAGCTTCTAAGTGTTGTGAAATAAAAGTCGGGAAAGAGTGTGTTCGAACAAAAGGGTTTCGAATGAAAGTTTGGTAATTCGGGAAAGGTGAAGCGATCATAATCTTCGAGTTCTAGAAATTAAGGTTTTGTGTGTTATTGATCACGTTTGATCGTGTGTTAGCCACTATATCTAAATATTTCATACCTTACCAAAGAGCCAACATTACAACCCAAAATTAAAGACCTTTTTCGATTCTTATTTGATCATGTACAATGGGTGATTTCGAGTTTATAATTTGTGAAATCTTGACAAGGTGCATGCATTGTCCGATTCGAGCGTATACACGTCCCTTATAACAAACACACGAGTGAATTGAGCGAACACCCTTTAAATTCCATTAGAGAGGAAGTCCTCAATTTGGTTTTCATTTGAGAAATATTAACACGAGCAATGCTTGGCGATAATGAGTTTATGTTGATACTTTCATCATATTAATTAGGATAAGCACAAGGATTTCTCTTCTTACATAATGTTCATTGCATGTACATTATCGACTCTTTTCGTTGTTCGAGGACGAACAAACCAATAAGTGTGGGGTGGTTGTTTTGCATGTAATATGACATTTTCCCGTACTTTTATTTAGGGTTTAGTGTCTTCTTTAGTAGTTTTGAGTCAAGTTTTGTTAGGATTTTAGGTTATTTTCCCATTTTAATGTTTCAAGACCTATATCTATAATGTTGATGAAGTTTGTTTAATTCATGGGTTTTTGAGCTTAAAACTCTCATGTTTTAGGTGGTTTAATGAGCTAGAGTCGTTCCAGGATGTGTCGGCATGCGCCTAGGTTCGAGCCAAAGCATTGAGGCCCAATGTCCGTGCCAAAATGAGAAAATTGAGCCGGGAGCAGCAGGGCAGTCGATCGACTGCCATTCCTGTCGATCGACTGCAACTTACTAGATTCGACTGTCGGCAGTAGCTAAATCACTTGGAGCCAGGGCAGTCGATCGACTGAGAACCATGGATCAATCGAAAGCTCCATAATCATCTGCTCGACAGTAGCTGGGCATGGATGAAGCATATCAGTCAATTGACTGAACACTAGTCGATTGACTAAACCACATTCGATCGACTGCACGTTTGGGAATTGTGGCATTTTGACATTTTTGCCCCTACAAACAACTATATAAACACCACCTCTTGCCCCAAAGGAGTTATCCACTCTCCTCCCAACTCTTGCATGTGTTTGGGATTAATTTTCTCTCTCTAGGTTTTAGATTTAGTTTCTCTCTAGATCTTAGATTTAATTTCAAGCATTTCCTTGGGTTTGTAAGCCTAAGAAGAATTCCAGTCATCACTTGGATTCAAGGTTCATATTAGGGAAAGGAGAGTATTTTGATTGTAATTTCATTCATGTTTTGGATTCTCTTTTCAATTCAAGTAAGTTTTCCTTTATTTCCTTCCTTGTTCTTTAATTTCAAGTTTGTTCTTCAATTTGCGCATTTTGCCTTAACTCTTAGATTAGTTGTTGGATTTTGTGATTTGGCTATGGAATCTAGGTGAGTGACACATCAAGATCATAGATCGAGTCCTTGATCGTTTTTATTTTGGGTATTTCATATGCTTTATTTTGGTTTTTATTTTCATGCATAGTTTTAAGTTGAATCCTAGATATACTCTTCGTTTCTAGTTATTACTCGTAAAGTTTTTAACTTTCACGTCAACTTTTGTTTCTCTTTCCATTGATGCTTTCAATTTTTGTTAATTTGCCTTATTTAAAATTTCATGATCATGCATGCATGGTTGTACTTTAGGTTTTTTTAGTTGTACTTGGTGAAACATTGCTTTTTGTTGCTTGTTTTCATTCTTGCTTGCTATTTCAATTTCGGCACATGCTCGAGGCATCTGACCAACTTGCATTTTACATTTCCTAGTGAGTTTAATTTCATAGTTTTTCATTTTCATTTATATTCCAAAAGCTAAAAACACATTGATTCACACAAACAATCGAGTTCCGATAATACCGAGCCAATGAACCCTATACATCACTAAGAACCTACTCTTCAAGTCCGCTTTAATCTTTTATTGAAATGGCTGATGGACCGGATCGGATATACTTACATTTTAGTTATGACAACAAAGTTGAGCTCGTACGGTTATATTTTGCAATATATAATTATAAGGTTACACATATAGCCCAAGTGGGAGATTGTTGGATCATTAATCCAACGTTGGGCTTATATATGAAATAATTATATATTGTGGACTGTCAAATAAGAAAGCCTAATTAAAAGTGATCAAATAAAGTTTAAGGTATTGGGCTTTAATGTATTTAATAGGATGTGGGCCTTTAATGTGTAGATACTCAATGAGCTATCTATTTTAATGATGGGCTAAAATATGTATACCCTAAATGACTCAAGTATATAAGGGTTATGGTCCCTAGGTGATACATATCATCATTATCAACTATTCTATTCTGCATCCCATCATCAGAAGAGAGCATATAGAGAAAGCTAAAGGATTCTCTAAAAGGATTGGATACGTATTGCCCTAGAAGGTCAAACTCCAAATTCAATCGCATATGGATTCAGGTACGCTTCCATAAACTAACTTATGATTCTTAATAATTTAATATGATGGTTTCTCAATTATAGTGATGGCTTTCGCTAAGATTTTTATTATCTAACATACGCAAGTATGACCATTATTAAAGAGATAGAAATCAAAGAAGATAGCAATGGAAAATGATCTTTAAAGAACAAAAAATATTTTCATATAAATTTCTAGGAATCCTATAACTTAAAACGATGAGAAATTGTAAGAAAACCAACGACTAAAATAAGAACATCACTAACCCAACAAAAACTCATAATGAAAGAAAACAAGAAATTGGAACAATTAAAAACTTATGTATGAGTTCTTAAAATTTTATTTTTGATACCAAAAACGGTAATGTGCTCTGATACCAATTGTAACGTCTCAGTTTTTCATAGCAAAAATAGGAGCGAAAACATTTACATTTTAATGAAAATAATTTGAGGGACTACGAGACATTTTAGAGTAATTCAAAAGATAAAAAAAAACTAAGAAATAAACAAGTTTATTGAAATAAAACTAACTCATATCTATTCAATGAAAATAAATAAATATGATATTATTTGACCTTAACAAATAAAAATATATAATATTAATAATAAAAAATAAAGTTTATAAATAATATTCAAATAAATCTAACATTTAGTAGTTATATTTTACAGAAAAAAATATAAAATCAAAGTGAAGGTTTGAGATGATGAATTGTGAATGTGTGCGCGAGTACGTGAGGCTTTGATGTGTTAGGTTGCAGAGAGAGAAAAAAAGGAAAAAGAAATAGAAAAGAGAAGTTCGAGGTTGATTTGTGGTAGATTAGGTGCTCGGTTGGTTTATTTAGAAATTAGAGATTTGGGCTTGTAAGTGCGAGTTATGAGAAAGGAGTTCTAGACTTGGTATAGTGCAACACAAAACAAGTCTTTTATTTCCAATTCCCCTTCGTCTCAATCTTGATCACTTCTGTGGATTTGTAGGTCTATGGTTATAATAAATAAGTATCAGTAAATTAATGTTACTTTTGGTGTTACAACACCAAAACTAACATTAAACAATTTTAGATTAGTAAACAGCAGTTCTAAAAACAGATGTTAAGAACGATGTTACAACATCGAAACTAACATCACACAAAGTTAAAATATAAGCAGCGGAATTATATAAAAAATAGTTTGAACAAAGCAATTAAAATTTTGACCGTAAGCAAACGTGCTTACGAACTTGGGTATTCAAACCCAAAAACTATATTACTTTAAAACGTTTAAGATCAATACAAAATAATAAAAGTAATATACGAAAAACCCTAGTATCAAAACTTTGATACTAAAATACTTGTAGCCTCGGTATGTTGATCTTCTTTGTTGGTTACGCAACTCCAAAGATCTCCGATTAGAATCGATGCTCCAAGTCCTTCAAGTGATTGTGTTCTTCTTGTGATGCTTGCGTCGTCCTTGCTGCGTTGTTCTCTTGCAAAAAATCGTACGTCAAAGATCTCTCAAGTTTTGTCATCTTCTTGTCTTTAAATAGACAAGTCCTAGAGTCCTAAATTTGATAAACAAGTAAAACAAATTCTAAACATAATTTAGAAAATTAAATAAAGTCCTAGACACAATCTAGGAAACAAAATCTAGAGTCCTAATTTATTTTGTGCCCAAGAAAGGCAAACAACTAAAAAAGGAAAAATTGCCAAGAACAAAATTCTCAACAATATCCCCCTTTTGCCTTTCTGGACAAAATACCTACGACACAACAAAATCAAATTTATTAAACTTAAACTTAAAATCCCCCATATTAATAACTTCCCCTGAACAAATGAACACTGTTTAATAAAACAAGCCAACATCAAAACAAACATTGTTTTTCAGCCACAAAAAACACAAATAGGCATAAGGACTCAAAGACCACGAATCCTCTTCGACCGACGAGGAGACGTCGACTTAATTCATCCCTAGCCTTCCTCTTCCTTAGCAGCTTCTTCATTTTCTTCAACTTCTTATTTCTGGACTGGATCCTCTTCCTCCTCTTGTCCTTCTTCAACATCATTCACAGCATCATCATCTCTACCGTCATCTCCCCCTTTTTGTTCAGAAGGCAAAAGGGCCTCCATTAAAGAACCTCGAAGCGCCTACAGCTGGGCAATCTGATTATCAATCAAAGCTATCTGGGCCCAAACAACTGGAGTAGAAAAATGCACCATGTTGGAACCGGTGTTAGAAACACCAGAACCATCACCAGAAAATCCACCAGCGCGAGGAGGCGCTTGCCAAGGGAGATCAACGATGTGTGCTCCAGCGAAGTACTAACCACGCAAAGAGAATCAATCGGCCTCTCCAGTGAGCACGTCGTCACCGGCAGGCTGAAAACCTTGATTTTCCAACAAGCTGTAAATGAGAGACGGAAAATAGAGAGTGGATGCGGCCTTACTCGTAGCAAACCTGGTGATGACCTCAAACACATGCTGGGCAAAGTTGAATTTAATTCTGCGGCCAAGTTTGTACAGAAACATCGCTTGAGAACGAGTGACAACAATCGCATTTTTGGTAGGTGCCCAATTGAAGACGCCCACCTTGTGCAATACAGAATAGAGAGAGGAAAGACGCGTGCAGGGTAATTGCTCATGCCATTGTGTCATCAGCCCACCCGATAAAAAACTGATGACCTCATCCATGTCATCCACAGTCGAGTCACCATGATGCGACTCAGTCCCAAATAACTCATTAATCAAGTCAGGAGTAAAAGAAAAAATTTTCCCATGCACAAACACTTTCCCATAATTTCAACAACAGACGACAACATATTTGCATAGAACTCAAGGATGACATCAAGAACAAACAACATGGCAGTTGTAACAGTCGAAAACACACCTCGGTGCTTAAAGAAAACAACCATATTCTGCTTCTCAAAGAAATCCACTGGGACTCGGCGCTCAGCAATCATGCCCCGGTTTTGAAATTCTGAGAACAGATCCTTGGCATCATTAGTCAATAACCTCGTGGAGATTGGTTCCATGTCTTTAATCTCAACGGCTTGAGTCGGAGCTTCATCAGAGGTGGCAGAGTGTTCAGAGGCAGCTGAAGTAATCGGTGCACCAGTAGATGGAATGGAGTCAGAATCGGAGCTTGGAAAGGAGACTAGTTCTGCAATGGGTGATGTTGGTTTCGGTGACACATCACGAGTACCAACATCCACTGTCTGGGCAGCTACCTCACGATGTTGCCTTTGGTGACGCACCATCAGAACCATCACCATTCTTCTTTGTAATCCTCAACTTCTTCTTTGCAGATTTCATAGCATCTAGATGTTCACCCAGAGGAAATTCATCCTCAGAAAAAGATGAGCAGTCAAATTCAAAATCTGGTTCGGGCTCAGACTGAGCCACGCTAGATGGATCCAATGGAGGATCAGCAACCAGATTGTGGGGGGAACTTGTAACTTCGCCTGTGAAATCAACGACTTCATACGGGGGACTCGAACAGCTCATAGCAGTAGACGAGGGTGACACTTTAATCGCCGTCGGGGGATTCTTCTTGTCAACCAACTTAACTGTCTGCTTGAGGCGAGGAGTCACCGTCTTTCCCAATCGGGGAGCAGAGCGCATCAAACTGTTATAGATGGCACATACTCATCATCATCAGAATCAGTCTCCACTGTAACATCCTCGGCCAGATTCATGTGCTCAATTGGGACATGGCGACGAGTACCAGCTTGACTCTTTGGAACAGTCGTCCAAACCACACTCGGGGGAATATTTCACAACCTTCGTGACCTTTTCAATTTAAGGTCAGATTTCCAACTCGGCCAAAAATCTCCTCTATGAAAGGTAGATTGGGCAGATTGTCAAGGTCGATTTCGTTGCCCTGCTGTCCTCGATATACCTGCACCTCCGGAGTAGCTTCGGACGGAGCCGGAGCAGGAACAACATCTTGAGAGTTGGGCGGCGGTGCACTGGCAGAAGATGTTGCAATCAGTGATGGGTTTGGAGGAACAACACCACCGATTTCTTCGCGAATATCTAATCCATCGAATCTGGGAAGATTTAGTGGAACCTGTTCATCGGAATGGGGCACACCAGCCGGTAGTTCAGGAATATTGGACGAAGAAGATGGGTTCGACATCCTGTAAATATTTCGAAGAATAGCGCACGAGACAAAGCAGTAATCGAGAGATATGGTCAAGTAGTGAGGGAAGGAGAGTTCAATTTGCAGGAGAGTTATGCAAAAATAGGGCAAACGGTAAGAAATTCGAGTTCTTATTCAGCATAAAGTGACCATTTCCAGGAGAGAGAAAGGTAAAGTAAAAACAACCCCTTATTTACCTATTATCTGATTTTATACCACACAATATTTACATTCCTTCCAAAAACACCCACTCCCCCTTAAACTAGGACACATGATCCCAATCCACTTAGCCACTATCTCATTAATTTGGAAATAAAAATCACACGTCTCTACTACTTAGAAAACCGAAATAGAGCTAGATATCTAAACCATCACCAAAGTAGAATTAATCTTTTGCAAAGCAATCTTTTACTCACCAAATTAATCACTTATTACCTTTCCAATCCTCTGAATGCAACACCACTGAAACACTTGGTTAACAAGATTCATAACACAATTAAGAGATTGAAAGAGTAGACACAAGAACAAGCAACATAACACACGGAAATACGGCATCATCACAAAGTATGAATGTCCTAATTGATGTTTAGAAATATATGACATAAGAAGGTTAAAAATACAACTTATGGTTTTAGTGACTTGATCAATGTTGCTTTTCAAGACTGATGACATTATAACCAACATTGCTTTAGGTGAAGTCAATGAAAATAGACCCCTTAACCCAAGTTAATGGCTACGTCAAAATCACTCAATGAGGTGAAATTTAAAGATTGAATCTTTTTTAATCCAAATTTTCTTTATCTTTTTAAGATTCGAAGAGAAATAGCTTATCTTCAACACCTCTTGTTTTTTGGACCTGAGAGAAAATCAGTTTCCGCGAGAAAATTCCACAATCACCTAATTGAAGAGGTTAGTCTTTTTGCCACCATTTTTATTACAACACATGACCAAACCCAATGCATTCAGATTATGTATGAAAAAAAATGCATAAATATACAAATGTCTTGACTGATGACAGTTTTGGTGTCATGACATCAAAACTAACACGGACTTAGACAATGCACATTTCGAGATCTCTTCTCAAACGAGAGACGATCTCTATATCTAATGCCTTTGTGAAGATGTCAGTAAGCTGATTGTCTGTCCCTATATGCTCAAGACTAACTATCTTTCTCTCGAACAAGTCACGAATAAAGTGGTACCTTATATCAATTTGTTTGATTCGTGAGTGCTGGACAGGATTTTTCGAGATATCAATGGCACTGGAATTATCACAAAGCACAGTCAAAATCCCACTATGTAAACTGTAGTCCTCGATCATTTGGTTCATCCATAACAACTGTGTACAAACACTTCCAGCTGCAATATATTCAGCTTCGGCTGTAGAAAGAGAAATGCAATTTTGTTTTTTGCTATACCATGAGATAAGATTATTACCCAAGAAAAAACAACCCCCTGTAGTACTCTTTCTATCCACAACATCCCCAGCCCAATCCGAATCCGTATAACCTACAAGTTCAGTACTTGTATCCTTAGTATACCAAACACCCAAATCACTAGTACCAGCTACATACCTAATGATTCATTTAACCGCCTTCAAACGTGACTCTTTAGGATTTGATTGATACCTAGCACATAGACACACACTGTACATTATATCAGGTCTACTCGCAGTTAAGTACAAGAGACTCCTAATCATGCTCCTATATAAGGTGTTATCAACACTGATACTAACATCATCTCTAGTCAGTTTCATGGTTTTGCCTAACGGTCTTTTCTTATGTGTTTCATTCTCTAGTCCAAAATTCTTAACCAAATTCTTAGCATACTTAGACTGAGAGAGAGAAATACCGTCATTTAACTGTTTAATTTGCAAGCCCAGAAAATAAGAGAGATTACCTTCCATGCTCATTTCAAATGTATCAGACATCTTTGTGATAAAACCACTCACCATTTTCTCATTGGTAGACCCAAAGATTATGTCATCTACGTAAGTTTGGGCAATTAAAATGTGCTTATTTGTCCTCAGGAGGAATAAGGTTTTGTCAACTTCGCCACGTCTAAAGTTTAAAACAACAAGTGTTGAGTCAACCTTTCATACCAAGCTCTAGGAGCTTGTTTTAAACCATATAAAGTTGTTTTCAATTTTAAAATAAAATCCGGTTTGTGAGGATCAACAAACCCTTTAGGTTACTTAACATAAAATTCTTCACTTAATACTCCATTTAGAAAAGTACTTTTTATGTCCATTTGATGCAGAGACATGTTCATGTGACAGCAACAGCAAGTAAGAGTCTTACCGACTCAATGCGAGCAACAAGAGCAAAAGTCTCATCAAATCAATACCTTCAATTTGTGTGTACCTTTGTGCAACAAATCGTGCCTTGTTTTTCACAATGTTTCCAGCTTCATCCGTTTTGTTCTTAAAGATCCACTTGGTACCATTCACATGTGAGTCTTTTGGACGAGGTACTAGAAACCACATGTCATTCTTGGCAAACTGGTCCAGATCTTCTTGCATAGCCTTGATCCAGAATTCATCCTTAAGAGCATCATTTACACGCTTTGGCTTTGTTTTAGAAAGAAACAAAGACTCTCGAATCTTAGAACAGTTAGTAGACAAGCAAAAAAATCTTACCATCTCCTTGAAGTTTATTTGTCGCTTTCTTGTACTTCTTTCATCGAGATCTCCAATGATCTGGCCTGTAAGATGGTTCTTCTGGATCCTTGAGGGTATGTCCCTCTGATGTAAGTCAATCAGTTCAGCTAGATTCTCCTCATCTGATTCTGAATCAGATTCTTGAGCAGTCTGAGTTGGTGTTACTTCTGGTGACATGTCATCGGAACCGTCACCACCTGCATCTTCAGTTTCTAAAACTGCAATTACATCTACACCAACCGTGATATTTTCTTGGGGATTCTGATCATAAACCAGATCATTATCCTCAGCAGGTTTTACATCACTAGTCATATCATCAAACTTAACATTAACTGACTCGGTCATGGAACGTGTCCTAAGATTAAACAATCTATAAGCATGATTGTTTCGAGAGTATCCCATGAAAATACAATTATCACTTTTCGAGTCAAGTTTTGCAAGATGATTCCTATCGTTTAACATATAGCAAATGCATCAAAAAACATGGAAATAACTCAAGTTTGACTTTTTACCCATTAGCAACTCATACGGAGTAACACAAGACCCTGGTTTAAAATACACCCTATTAATTATACGGCATGCAGTGTTCATTGCTGTCATGAATCAGAGTCTGAAATTGGGGAATTTGGGGAATTTAGGTATTAGGTCTTTGTGTGAGGAAGATGAAATGAAAAGGGGATCTGGTTGTTTGGTAAAGGAGGAGGACGATATGGCAATTGGGTCAGGGTCGGGTGGATTAATCGGCAAAAAGGTTCAGCATGGCAGAAACGGGTCGGATGGGTTGACTCTTTAATCAAGTGACTGGGCCGGTTGCATTTTTGGGAGTTATACTGGCGGCCCAATTAATATTATTAGGAGTTAGGCCCAGCAGCTTTAATATTATTATTAGAAGTCCATTTAGCATCCTTATTCTATTTTTGTTGCTTAGTGAGATAAGGATATGAAGTTGTTTTTATTTCCGTATTTTAGGGGACCAATAGTACACTTCAAATGGTCCCCTCCATGTGGTATTTAAGTATGATGCTGAGGCACGAGTGAATTAAGCAAGAATTACATTTTCTATTCCTCATCTAATTTTCTCTCTCTCTAAATCCCTTCCTCCCCAAGTCATTCTTATTCATCCAAAATACATACAACTCATATAGTCCATCCTTTAAACCCAGAAAATATACACACAATTAATATACCAAACCTAGTATACACAACAATTGGTACTCAGAGCCTTGATCCCCCACCATGGCAGAGATTACTCGTTTTAAAGACCTGCAGGAAGCCCAGAAAAAATTGGATCAGATTCTTCAAACCGAAGCTGCAAAAAGAGAAGCCATTGAAATGAAAATACAAGAGTAGATCTCTGAAATCAACAATGATATGACAAACAAATTTGACCATCTTTCCCAAACCCTATCTTCAATTCAGTTGCAGCTACTAAACTTGGACAAGGGACCCAAAAATACAGATGAAGGGTCAATTCTGGGTGGTCCGGGCCCATATTGGTCCTCTACCAGAGCCAATTCTAAGCACCAGACTACTGGCATCAGAATGATCCAAGAACAGTCATCTACCCACATCATCAGCCCATTACCCAAGCTGGACTTTCCCAGATTTGATGGTTCCCAGCCCAGGTCCTGGATGCTGAAATGCCAAGGATATTTCAAGCTAATACCCAACATCCCTGATTTTCAGAAGGTAACCCTAGTCTCTATGCATTTTGAGGGAAAAGATGCATTATGGTAACAACAATTTTCCATGAAACAACTAGACCTATCTTGGTCCCAGTTTTTAGAAGTGATAGCTGCCAGATTTGAAGAATTGAAGGAATAAAGAATAATTGTTGAATTTAACAAATTGAGACACACACACTCATATGTGGAGTATGTGGAGAAGTTTGAAGAATTAAAAACTTGTATGTTGCTATTGAACAACAGTGCCTACTCTGAAGAATATTTCATAGCCAGTTTCATTAGTGGGCTAAGTGAAGAGCTGCAGGCATTTATACACATGTTTGAGCCAACAACCTTGCATCAAACCATTGAATTAGGGCAGAGGCAGCTTCTGACCTTGGAGGCCCTGTCAAGGAAATTCAGGAAAGCTCCTAAGACTGTCTCACCACTTAACATGAGGAGGAGTGAAATGGGAAGTGTAACTAAGCCAAACCAGAATGCTAGCATGCCAACATTTAAACTCTTAACTGCATCAGAGATGGCAGCCAGAAGGGAAAAAGGTCTTTGCTACAATTGTGATGAGCCTTTCTCCAATGGACACAGGTGTAAAAACAGGATTTCATACATGATCATGACTGAGGATGAAGATCTGAACTATATACACAATGAAGAAAAGGAGCGGGAGGATAATGATTCAATGGAAGAGGTCCAGACGACTCTGAATTCTATATCAGGAGAGGGAGGAGTCACCACTATGAGGCTTAATGGTGCTATGGGTGGTGAGAAGATACACATACTTATTGACACAGGTAGTACCCTAAGTTTTATACAGGAATCTACTGCAAGAAGGCTGGGCTGCACTCTAGACAAGGTCAAACCTATCTTGGTCAAGGTTGCTAATGGACAAAGAATGGTCAGCTCTGATAGGGTTGCAGGGTTCAAATGGAAAATGCAGGGCCACTCCTTTACCTTTTCTCCTAGGGTTCTGGCTACTGATGGCTGTGATTTGATCTTGGGGGGTGATTGGTTGAAGGCTTGTACTCCTATTGAGTTTGATTATGACAGGATGACCTTCACAGTTACTCTTTTGGGAAAGAGGGTGAGAATCCAAGTTATTACTACACCTGCTGAGTGCCAAATTATTTCTGGTCCTACCCTTTACAAATTGGTTCACCAAGAGGTACCTACTCAGATTGAGGAGATGTACTGGGTTAAAGTCACACCTAAGGCTGAACACACAGATGATACGATAGAGGAGTTGCTGCTAGAATTTCAAGATGTGTTTGAAGAACCAAGGGAGTTACCACCAATCAGAGGGGTTGAGCATAGTATTGTACTAAAAGATGGCAGTAATCCTAAGCACCAGTACCCCTATAGGGTTTCCCATAGCCAGAAGAATGAGATTGAAAGGATAGTGAAGGAGCTTCTAGACACAGGGGTTATTCAGCACAGTAGCAGTCCATTTGCATCACCAGTACTCTTGGTCAAGAAGAAAGACAACACTTGGAGGATGTGTGTAGATTATAGGTATCTGAACAGCCTTACCATCAAACATAACTACCCTATACCCATCATTGATGAATTATTGGATGAATTACAGAGAGCTGAGTATTTCTCAAAAATTGACTTAAGATCAGGTTATTTCCAAATATTAATGAGGCTTGAGGATAAGTACCTTACTGCTTTCAACACTCATCATTGGCAATTTGAATTCCTAGTGATGCCTTTTGGGCTGTGCAATGCACCTGCAACATTCCAATCCCTGATGAACCAGGTTTTTCAACCTATGCTAAGGAAAATAGTCCTGGTTTTCTTTGATGACATTCTTATCTACAGCAGGACAAGAGAGGACCATTATAGGGATGTGAAGGCAGTTCTATCTCTATTAAGGAAACACACACTTTATGCAAAAAGGAACAAGTGTCACTTTGAGCAGGAACAGATTGGGTATTTGGGGCATATTATATCAAAAAAAAAGGAGTATCTACTGATCCTAGCAAAATCGCTGGCATGGTGGACTAGCCTAAACCTACCAATGTCAAATAACTCAGAGGATTTCTTGGACTCACAGGCTATTACAGAAGGTTTGTGCAAGGGTATTGATTGCTTAGCAAGCCACTTGCCAGTCTACCCAAAAAAGGGGGATTCATGTGGACTGAGGAAGCAGAACAGGCTTTCCACAACCTCAAGAGAGCAATGAGCACAGCACCAGTATTGGCTCTCCCAGATTTTTCCAAACCATTTCTGCTGGAAACAGATGCAAGTGGCATTGGACTGGGGGCTGTTCTCATGCAGGAAGGAAGACCAATAGCCTACATGAGCAAGGCTCTATGTTCAAAAAACCAAGGGCTATCCATATATGAGAAGGAATTCATGGAAGTGCTAATGGCTATCCAAAAGTGGAGGCATTACTTGCAAGGGTACAAATTTATCATCAAGACAGATCAACAGGCTCTTAAACATCTTTTGGACCAGAGGATTATGAACCCTATGCAGCAAAAGTGGATAACTAAATTATTGAGGTTTAATTATGAAATTCAATACAAAAAGGGAGCATAAAACAAGGTTGCAGATGCCCTTTCCAGGAAGTAACTCCCCACTGAAATCAATTGTGGCATATCTACTGTCACCCCTACATGGATACAACAGGTGTCAGACAGCTATTCAGAAGACCCATTTTTTACCAAAATCCTGGCAGCCAAATCTTTGAACCCACAGGCACATCCTGAATCTGAACTACAGGGGGGGATCATTGAGTACAAGGGGAGGATAGGAGTGGGAAAGGACCCTACACTCAGGCACACTATCCTATCTGAGATGCACAACACAGCTTATGGTGGGCATCCTAGCATTATGGGGACTTACAAGAGGGTTAGCAGGGTCTTCTATTGGCCACTCATGAGAAAAGAGGTAGGGAGTTGGGTTAAACAATGTGATGTTTGTGCTAGGAGCAAGGGAGAGAATGGACCCTATCCAGGCCTGCTACAACCCCTTCCTATTCCCCATCAGGCTTGGACACATATCTCAATGGACTTTATTGAAGGGTTGCCAAAATCAGCAGGGAAGAATGTAATCCTAGTGGTGATAGATAGGTTCACCAAATATAGCCACTTCATAGCCCTAACACACCCTTACACAACCAGTACAGTTGCTAAACTATTTGTGGACTACATCTACAAGTTACATGGGCAGCCCCTGCATATTGTTAGTGACAGAGACAAGGTATTCACTAGTACCTTTTGGAAGGAGCTATTCAAGACCATGAGGACTCAACTAAACTTTACATCAGCTTACCACCCTCAATTAGATGGTCAGACTGAAAGATTGAACCAGTGTTTAGAGAACTACCTGAGGTGTATGGTGCATCAAAACCCTAAAAGCTGGGCAAAATGGTTAACTTTGGCAGGATTTTGGTATAACACCAACTATCACACTAGCATACAAACTACCCCTTTTCAAGCTCTCTATGGCTACCAACCCCCCTCCACATTTTTGGAGACACATATACTTACCCTACACCAGGACACTGATAAGTTCATACAACAGAGACAACAGTTAACTCAAGACCTTAAACAAAACCTACTGCATGCACAACAAAGAATGAAATTTTTCGAAGATAGACAGAGAGAAGAGAGACAATTTGAGGTGGGGATTGGGTTTATTTGAAGTTGCAGCCTTTCAGGTAAAATTCGGTGGTGCTAAGGAAAAACCTCAAGTTATCAGCTAAATACTACGGACCATACCAAATAATTTAGAAGGTAGGAGAGGTCGCTTACCGGCTATTGCTTCCAGATAGCTCCTGGATCCATCCTGTGTTCCACGTGTCTCTCCTGAAAAAGAAGCTCGGTCCCACACTGCAAGACTTGCCTACACTGGAATTTCCTATCACAGATGATGACGGGGAGTACCTAGTAGCACCAAGAGAGACGATTGGTCAGAGGGTGGTACGACGAAGAAGGGAAATGATACAACAATTTATGATTACCTGGTGCAATGGAGAAATTGAGCAATCCACATGGGAGGATGAGAAGTTTCTGCGCAGATGTTTTCCCAAGTCTGATCCTTTGGGACAAAGATCTCAAGAGGGGAGGGGTATTGTCATGAATCAGAGTCTGAAATTGGGGAATTTAGGTATTAGGGCTTTGCGTGAGGAAGATGAAATGAAAAGGGATCTGGTTGTTTGGTAAAGGAGGAGGACGATATGGCAATTGGGTCAGGGTCGGGCGGACTAATCGGCAAAAAGGTTCAGCATGGCAGAAACGGGTCGGGTGGGTTGACTCTTTAATCAAGTGACTGGGCCGGTTGCATTTTTGGGAGTTATACTGGAGACCCAATTAATATTATTAGGAGTCAGGCCAACAACTTTAATATTATTATTAGAAGTCCATTTAGCATCCTTATTCTATTTTTGTTGCTTAGTGAGATAAGGATATGAAGTTGTTTTTATTTCCGTATTTTAGGGGACCAACAGTACACTTCAAATGGTCCCCTCCATGTGGTATTTAAGTATGATGCTGAGGCATGAATGAATTAAGCAAGAATTACATTTTCTATTCCTCATCTAATTTTCTCTCTCTCTAAATCCCTTCCTCCCCAAGTCATTCTTATTCATCAAAATTACATACAACTCATACAGTCCATACCTTAAACCCAGAAAATATACACACAATTAATATATCAAACCTAGTATACACAACAATTGCGTCCCCCAAAAAACATTTTGCAATTCCATTCGAAATTAGTATAGTCCTAGTCATTTCAGCAAGAGATCTATTTTTATGTTCGACTATGCCATATTGTTGAGGGGTGATAGGTGAAGAAAACTCATGAGTTATACCAACTTTAGAACAGTAATTAGAAAAAGATGTATTCTCAAATTCTCTCCCATGATCAGACCTCATTCTACATATATCACAACAAAACGAACACTCAACATTTTCGTAAGTTTTTTAAAAGCTTCAAAAATCTCAAATTTTTCTTTTAAAAATTCTAAGTAAAACGAGAAAAATCATCTACAATCACAAGAACATACCTCATACCACCAAGGCTTTCTACTTCAAGTGGACCCATAAGATCCATATGTAGAAGCTCAAAACAGTTTGATGTAGTGAGACTCGTTTGGATGTGACACCCTAACCTGCTTCCCTTTCTGACATGCCTCGCACACTGGGATGATCTTGGTGTTGAGCTTAGGTAGCCCATTTACAGCTTCCTTCTTGGTCAATCTTTCCAGCATCTTGTAGTTGACTTGCCCGAGCTTTTGATGCCACACCTCAGCATCACTTAATTGAGACAGCTTACAAAACACATCACCATTGATTTGTTAGCAGTTATCAGAAGTCCTTCAACCAACAAAACATTCTCCAGTTTTACTATGCCAGGAACATGAAGGGTTCCTTGGCCAATAATCTGACCGTTTGCACCTCCACCATACTTCACTTTTCCTCCATGAAATTTGACAAATTTGAAAGAAGATCTTCAGAGCCCGTCATATATTTAGAGCATCCACTATCCAAGTATCAGGCTCCAGGAATGTGAGACTTCAGAGATGAGTAAATTATGCTGCACTTGATATCATTCTTTTTGACCCAGACTTGCTTGACTCTGGTGTCAGTTTTGGTTTTAGCAACATGGAGACCGTCACGGATCCCAGTAGGCAGCTTCGTCCTATCAAACTGATTCTGCTTCCCAGCAAGCTTCCAGCAGTATGGTCGAATGTGACCTTTTCCACCACAGTGATGACACACATATTGTCTTCTTCTCCTTTTGTGGCGTTTGGTCGACTCCACCTTTTGACTTGACTCTGACTTTTGAACAGGCTTGTAGCCAGTCCCGTGTTTAGAACAATCCGGAATACTTAGTTCCGAAATTTCATCCAGCTTGGCCTTACCCTTGTTAAGGTTTGTGAGGGTTTCTTGGGCCTTCTTCAATTCAGACTCCACTCGTTCCAGCTCAACATCCTTTCTAGTGAGAGACGACTCCAATCGGACAATTATATTGAGTTAATCATCTTTTTCTTGAGTCAATTTATCCACTTTGATCATGAAAGTCTTAACTTTGAGCACTTGATTGCCCCAGTTAGCAAATAATTCATCATATTCAATTTTCAATTTCTTATATTTGTCGATTTTTTTCTAAACTTCTGCATTCAGGCACAGGGTGTTGGTTTTGGTTACCAACACGAATATCGTCATTCCACACAATATTAGCAAACAAGGCTGGAACTGACTTGGATGACTCAGAGTTGCTCTCCTCTTCATTGTACTCTGTCGCAATCAAAATTTTCTTTCTCAGAGTATTAACACATTCATTTTTATGGTGTCCCCACCCTTTGCATTCATGGAATTAAATTTCACTTAGTGGTTTCGGGGAACTGGAGGTCTTGGAATCGGAAGAAGAGGACTGAAATCTGGGAAGTGTACGTCCTGAGGACTTTGGTGTCTCCGTCTTGGGTTTTGAGTTCGTCCCTCCAACTTTATTTTGTCTATTTAAGAACTTGTTAAACTTTTGAGACACAAGGGACACTTCTTCATCTTCAAGTGTAGTAGTCTCGATTTTTTCCAGTAGCTCTCTCCAATCAAAATCTCCATCGTCGTCATCAGAGTTGACATCGGAAGAGAGGGCAACATTCTTTTCTTTTGAGTTGACACCGAGGAATTCAATCTCGAAGGTCTTAAGTGAGCCTACCAACGCATCGAAGTCTAAGTTATCTGTATCCCTCGCTTCCTAAATAGCTAGACTTTGATGCTAAACTTCTTGGAAATCGATCTCAGCAGTTTTCCCACAAGACGTTTATTTGTCACCGGTTCTCCAAGCTCTCCGCACTCGCTGGCAATATTTGAGAGTCTCATGGCGTAATCCATGATGGATTCTTTGTCGTCCATTCTTATCGCCTCAAAGGTAGATGTCAGCATTCTCAGTCTTGACCTTTTGACGCTGCTGGTTCCTTCGCACACTCTTTGTAATACATCACATTCATCTTTAGCCGATTCACAGTTCTTGATAACTTTGTAATAGCTTGCATCAACATATCCACAGAGAGTGTTGATTGTCTTTGAATTCTAGTTTGGAAGGGCTAATTCGTCAGTTGTCCATGCTTCTTCATTCTCGAAGATGGTGTCTCCTTCAGCATCAGTGATACGTGGTCTCTCCCATCTAATCAGAATGGTTCTTCATGCTCGTTCATCTATGTTCTTTATATGCCACCTCATCCTCTGTTTCCAGAGAGAATAGTTCTCTCCATTAAGGATAGGAGGTCGTGGATTGCCTTGAGCATCCATAGCACCTAACAAATAAGGATCAGTACTTAGTATGTCAAGTAACCCGCTCTAGATGTCAATTGTGGATTTATAGGTCTATGGTTATAGTAAATAAGTATCAGTAAATCAATGTTACTTTTGGTGTTACAACACCAAAACTAACATTAAACAGTTTTAGATTAGTAAACAACAGTTTTAAAAACAGATGTTAAAAACGATGTTACAATATCGAAACTAACATCACACAGAGTTGAAATATAAGCAGCAGAATTATATAAAAAATAGTTTGAACACAACAATTAAAATTTCGTCCGTAAGCAAACGTGCTTACGAACTTGGGTATTCAAACCCGAAAACTATATTACTTTAAAACGTTTAAAATCAATACAAAATAATAAAAGTAATATACGGAAAATCCTAGTATCAAAACTTTGATACTAAAATATTTGTAGCCTCGGTATGTTGATCTTCTTTGTTGGTTACGCAACTCCAAAGATCCCTGATTAGAATCGATGCTCCAAGTCCTTCAAGTGCTTGTGTTCTTCTTGTGATGCTTGCATCGTCCTTGCTGCGTTGTTCTCTTGCAAAAAATCGTACGTCCAAGATCTCTCAAGTTTTGTCCTCTTCTTGTCTTTAAATAGACAAGTCCCAGAGTTTTAAACTTGGTAAACAAGTAAAACAAATCCTAAATATAATCTAGAAATTTAAATAAAGTCCTAAACACAATCTAGGAAACAAAATCTAAAATCCTAATTTACTGTGCCCAAGAAAGGCAAACAACTAAAAAAGAAAAAATTGCCAATAATAAAATTCTCAACAACTTCACCTTATTCTTTTGATGTTCAATTTCAAAGCATAATTCAAATTTCATATTTAAGGCATTTATTAAATTCAATAGTTCTATCTTTCAGGAAACGAGGATTATGAGAATTAGGAACATTTCGCGAGTTGCAAGAAAGTTAAGTTATTTTTCAGCATAAATCAGGTAGAGATAACTAAAACATTTTTTATTTACAGTTTATTTTAAAGTATGTAGTATTTTAGCCAATGCTGATGATTGTATAAATCAAAGGTGTGCATATAGTCATGCGATCCAGAGAGTTTTAAAAATTGTTGCATGACCCAGAGATAGAGGTGCAACAATGCACAAAAGAGGTACAATTTATTTGTACATTAGAGGTGTACCATATAATTTATAACACAACAGAAATATGATTGTTCAAAACTATGATATTATGTAATTATTATGAACTGTACTCCCTACTGAGCGAGTTGAAAGCTCATTCATTTTTTAAATAAACATTCTTAATGTCATGTGAAATCGGAGCGAATGCGTGGTGGTGACGACGATAATAAAACCACGATTTAAAGTGATATATTTCAAGCATAAACAAATAATCGTATTTGATTTATATATTTTTTCCGAGAAAATTAACTATTAAAGGTTGGATTTATTTGAATACTATTTATGAAACTTTATTATTATTATTATTATTTGTTAAGTTTAAATGATATTATATTTATTTATTTTCATTGAAGAGATATGAGCTGACCTTATTTCAATAAAGTTATTTATTTCTTAATTTGTTTTTCGCTCTTATTTTTACTATGAAAAATTGGGACGTTACAATATGTAAGCAATCAAATTATTTATTGAATAAATATAATAAAAATATTAAATTACGTAATACTATTTTTTTGCCTTGTGTGTGACCGTTACTATAGCTTTATTAAGGATTAAGTATCATGAATTATTATAATAAGGACAAATAAATAAATATATATATATATATATACACACATATATATAATAAATTAATTAATTAATTATTATTATTAAAAATTATATTTAGATAAAATTTGTTATCAATTTTTAGTTACATATTTAGAAAAATTAAAAGACGTCATGTTCACGACCTTCGCTAATAATCCATATTTATTAATTTTTAATAAATAAATTTATTTTTTAATATTTAAAGTTTTTAATATTTTTACGTCAGTCACGACATATTTTACAGTAACATGAATAACTTTTTCCATAAAATTGAAAATCTTACTTATTGCTATAATTAATAAAATCTTGATAAGCATTGATTCTCTTAATTTAACCATCATGCTAGATTTGACATTTTCTCATAAAACTTTTTCCTACTTTTTTTTAAATGCGTGAGGCTATTAAATTTTTTATTATTAGGATAATTATAATAAAGAAATTCAGTATATTATTAGGATTATGATTCATACTTACAATAAGTAAACAGAGTCCTATGGGTGAAAAGATCATACCAATGGTTTTACTTTACTAGAATGAGGATTCTTTCTCCATTTCCAAAAGTAAAAATGTTGTACAATATTACAATATTACCATAGCTTCTACAGAGCATCCTGAATGAGCTTTTCAGTGAGAGTTTTTGAAAGTCCCATCACACAATCAGCAGTTCCCACCTGAAATACATTCCAGTAAAGACTTGGTTAAGTCGTTTAACAATATGATGAAATCAGATTTTTTTTTTTTTTTCGCAAGAAAGAGACTAACCACGGTTTCTACCAATGGCAGAGTCAATGGATGTTCAAGCATCAACCCCCCGGCAACATTAAAGATTATCCCTTCCTCAATCTAAAGCAAATCTAACACAATTAATAAGGCTTGTAATAGGAAATAAGTAGTTTGCCCCCTTTAAAGTTAACTTACCAGGCTATCAACGACTTCATCTGGTATGTCTAGAAAATAAACCTGCCGTAGAATTAATCTAAAATCAGCTATGGTTTGAATAATTCTGTTATGGCACAACATTAGTGAAGAACCTACCTCTGCACTCTCCCATCCCCCTCTTCTACTACCTGTCGCCAGGTTGGTTACGAGCACGGACCCCACAACTTTGGCAGAACCACCGGAATAGTCTGTGACAATTTGAACATTAGGATTAGCTATTTAGATTTTATAGCAGGAGATTATATTTTTTAACTTAAAGAGCAAACCTCTTATGAATTGGCGTGCTTCTTCCTCATCTGATGGCTTTTCTCTAATATTCCCTTGATAAACCACCACCTCAATATCAATTAGATGCACGTAAGACTTAACTTCAAAATCTTATTCTAACCAGGAGAAAAGCATCAGATGGAGAAACTACTAAAAAAAGGTTACTAACTGATATCTTATTCAGTTTCTCTACAATGTTGTCAAGAGAGGAAAAACGGCCCAGAACACAAATGTGAGGGACATACAAATTTATGGCGAACAAATCCTAACAACAAGACCAAAATTGAGTCCAATTTCAAAATTAAAAGATATATTGCGTTGAGGTCCTCCATCTAATGCAGCCACACTTCATGACATGAAGATATTGAAAGAAGCAAGTTCATAGTATATATCAGGAGACAAGAAATGAAAAAAATAAATAATTTGGTTTGAGAAGTGAGAGCTTAAACTTCTAAGTGAATAATTTGATGTGCATTCTCGAATTATTGAAGTCTTTGCATCAAAAAGCTCCACCATATAAAATTCACCACTCATAGCAATTTATTACAAGTTTTGGTAAAAAGAAGTTTTAATTACATTTTACAATCTTTCTTAGATACTGAAGAGTGGAACCTTGAACTATTCTATAGCCCCACATGGAAATTATATCCGCTAATTTATTTCACCGTTCTGCATCGTAAAGAAACAACACCGTAATCATACATCATGAATCACAAAAACTTATGATACAAAATTGGGGTTTACAACATTAAACTGATCTTAAATTGAAGTGACTGTTTCTTTGGAACCTCAATGGACAATTTCAATAATGATATAGAATCTAGTCTAACATGGACTAAAATCAAGAAACTTGATTCTCAAGCCCTTCCTTCCATGCCAATTAGTTTAGCAAAAACTATATTCAGACTGATAAATAAACAAACATCTGGAAGTCAATTGAGAGGGAATATATGAGCATACTGTATCTGCAGTAATTAGTAGTGTAGGGCGCGATACTTTCTCCAATTTGTCACTACTCTCGAGCCTCGTCATAATAGCATCAGCCTAAGATTTAAAACATTAAAAGAATAGTTTATTGCAGGGCCCAAGAAAAATAAATGAATTTTTTACAGGGTAAGTTTGAGCAAGTTAATTTTTATAATAATATCAACATCCAGCAAACAGATCCCTCCCATTACCCAAGTTGCTTCAACCATGTTACTTTTTACAACCCATATGTAACTCTGCTATCAATGTGCAGATACATGCGGACGCATAGCAAATAAAGCACTATAAAGCAGAGCTCTTTATGAGTCACAACAATGTATGGAATTGGAGAGTCTCTCTTCGTTAAGTATTTTTATGTAGTAATTATTTTAAAGTTCATCAGAAAGGTACGTTTAATTCATTTCATTACTTATGAGAGAGACAGAGCTAAATCAAGTTATAGAAACAAAAACTCCAAATGCATGACAGAAGTTTATATATCATATGCTAATTTCAAACACCTTTGCCTCAGCTAGGACCATCACAAGGTCTTCTGGCTTTTCCTTCCTGATACTTTTCTCATCTATATCTGCAGTCTGAATACCAGAGTCATTCCAATATTAGGCTGAGTACAAGTAGAGAAAATTTTGAACCAATGCTAATAAGTTAATTGAGTTTCACCACATACATCCATATTTGATCCTCTTGTTCTACAATTCATATGATACAAAAGATTATAATTCTATATGCGTTTATTTCTTTCCTAATGCTCCCTCCAACACTCCTGCCAAACTCTAAATTTCCAAAATTATATTATAATCCTTAAGTTAGAAACCATATACTGGTTACTGTTTGATACTCTAAGGACGGGACACATTACTACATCTACTTCATTATATTGCAAAAACAATGGTAGATATGTATATGCATTAGCTTATTGTCTTCTTAAAAAGAGAGTAGGGGTGTAATCGAGCCGATTCGAGCCGAACACTGTCAGGCTCGAGCTCGAGCTCGACTGCAAAACTCGAAGCTCGAGCTCGGCTCGAGCTCGAACGAGCTCAATTTTCTCAAACTCGAGCTCGGCTCGTTTGAAAACTCGACAAGCTCGAGCTCGGCTCGACTCGACTCGATTTACATAATATTAATTAAAAAAAACTAAAAAGCATAAAATAAAATACTTAATATTAATTTTTATTATATATTTAGGGTATATATGTAAATAAGTGGGTATAATAAGGATAAAATGGTAAATCTAGTAAAGCTCGATTAGGCTCGCGAGCCTATTCGTTAAGTATTACTGAGCTCGAGTTCGAGCTCGATACATAATCGAGTAGCTCGAGCTCGAGCTCGGCTCGATTAACCTCGAGTCGATTTCGAGCTTTTCTCGAGTCGATTCCGAATAACTCACGAGCCGGCTCGGCTCACTTACACCCCTAAAAGAGAGTAAACAGGAAAATGTGTTTCAAACTGGATTCTATTAAAATATTCATAAAGTTCATTGTAACAATAAGCTTATAAAATATGATGGCAATACATCTGTATCCACAATCTCAAGCCAGACACTGAGGTGAAAGAAAATCTAGATTTTCTTTCTTTCGTTCTTCTTAACAATAGAAAATCTAGATTTTCTTTCTTTCTTTCTTCTTAACAATAGAAAATCTAAATTTTCTTTTACAAATGCCAAATGTATGTTCTTAGTTTAAACTAAAGGCAAAACTAAATGGATAGCATGCGAAATAAGCAACCTATCTATGGTGTTTCTTGATTATTTTTAGAAGCTCTTGTGACTCAAAATCCAAGACAAATCAGTCATTACCATTATAATCCACATTGGGCTGACCATTCACCAATGGCTCAGGCAAATCAAGCAACAGATAATTTTGCGTGAAAGGTTAGATTAAAAGAAAATTTCCCAAATAAATCGAAACATACAAATAGGATATTGACACCTAAATTCGCGGAAATTAGAAATTCATGAATAGTGAGAAATGAACCATGATGGTGAAATCGTAGCCCATCTCAGCTAGGATCGCCCGACGAGCCATCGAAGATGAGCCTAATATTAACTTTCATAATACAGAAAAAAAAAATCAAATGTGTGAACCAAAATAGCTCAATGCGCCCCTCAATATACTAATCTTTAACAGTTATTTATTATTATTATTATTATTATTATTATTATTATAATTATTATTATATATATATATATATATATATATATATTATATATATATTATATATATATTTATTTATTTTTTTTTTTGTGTGTGTGTGTGTGTGTGTCTGAGAGAGAGAGAAAGAGGGGAAACCTCAAAAGACTGGTTCTTCGGAGCGACGCTGTGTCCGGCCTCCATCTCGTGCGGCGGTTTCACGGTTAGCTTAGAAGATAAGCAGAGCGCGAATAAGGAAATGAGGGGGGAAAACTAAAAAAGGCCGCCAATAATAAATCTAAGGCTCTAATTCAATTTTATTATTGCGGAGTGAAGAGTAACGACTTTTGATATTTTTGGACCTTGAATTTTGAGCTAGTTTTCTTTGTAGCCTCATTCTCCTTACACTGCAACTTTGTAACATTACTGACAACACAACATATTGAGAAAACTGCACTTTTAGTCCAAAAAGATTGATCATCCAACACTTTTGGTCCCACTAAATTTGCTTTGCACCTTTGGGTCTATACAAAATGTTTTGTTTTGTTTTTTTCATTGTTGAGAATAAAAATGTAACATGTCATTCCTGGTAACAACTCTTTCAAATTGTAGGTGATGCCGTGAGTTACATTCTTTATTTTTATTTTCTTAAATCGAACGGTCACATTTATTTCATCAATAAAATTCGAGGCATGCACGTAATAATGCGTGATGTTTTATTATTAAGACTAAATAAAATTACAAATAATAAGGCCTAAAGTGTCGGCCCAATCTCGTAGGCCAAACAATGCCGCAAATTATATGGTGCATCCGGGTACACAATGTAATGTGCACTCGGGGGGTACAAAGCGACGTCGTTCCTTTTTTTTTCATGTATTAAAAATGGACATTACACGTGCGGATGAGAGCTCGATTTACTCAACTTACCCGGGTGAGCTATAAAGATTGGTGCGCCTTTATTTGAAATTTATTTCATTCGCACGTTGTACATCGCGAAACTTCTGATTTTGACGCCCTTGATTGCGGAGTTTCTGATTCCAACTTAATTGATTTCGGAGTTGTTAATTGATCTCGTCGTCGGTGATCCTCCTGTTGTTGATTATGATGTTATTGAGTCGTCGTCGTCTCGAGTTTTGGTTGTGGATGAATCTATAGTAGTGGTTGCATCATCTTCTTTAGATATGGATGTTGATGGATTCATGGATCGCACTTCATCTGTGCTTAGCCATTTTCTGAATATTTTGGTTTTTTTTTTTGTTGTTGTTGACTTTTATTTATTGTTGATTGTGTTTACATCATATTTGTGTGTAGGATACATTATTTGCCATATGATTATATACATCAGTTTTATGGTTGATATACATTACGTGATCTCTTGTCATACATCAGTTTCATGATGCAAATACAACAAATATTTGTTGTGTATTTTTTTAAGTGCTATTGTATACATTGTGTGATCTCTTTTTATATATTGGTTTGATGATGCAGATACATCAAATTCTTGTTTGGTTGTGTATTATTATTTTTACAGTAGTCATTCACATCATGTTTGTGTGTATGATACATTATCTGCAATTTGTTTATACACATTAGTTTTATGATTGATATACATTAAGCTATTTGTTAACATACATCTGTTCGATGATGTAGATACATCAAATATTTGTCGTGTACTTTGTAGGAGACATTGTCTACATGTGTTTTATAAACTTTAGATTTATGATTGATACACATTATGCGATCTCTTGTCATACACCAGTTTGATGATGTAGATATATCAAGTATTTGTTGTGTATTTTTGTAGGTGTTGTTGAAGATTGTGTTGATATTCTTAATTTATTGGAGTTATTTGTGGATTATTTGCAAGATGCATATGGATTATACAATGATTATGAATTTAGAATTGGTTTTTCGATAATGAAAGGCAAACTTAGATATAGATCAAGTAGTAAGGAGATAATATTGAAGGATTTTCTTTGTTTGAAAGCTGGTGTGAAAAGGAAAAAAAAAAGGAAAAATGGGAAAGTGTTATTCGAAACTTGATGTGCGTACAAAATGTGGGGCACGTATTCAATTTGATATTGATTCAAATGGGCATTGGACTGTGACAAGACTTGTGAAGGATCATAATCATGACCTTTGGCCTCCAAACATTAGTTATTTACTTTGTTCACATCGAGGAATCACGAAGAACTAGTTGTGTCACCTAAAAGATTTAAAAGAGAGTGGGGTTGCATTGTCTGATGGTGTAAGGTTTTTGAAAAAGTTGTCAGGAGGGTCCCAATTGATTGATTTGACAGCTAGGGATGCTTATAATTGCTTGTCATCATCACTTATAAGATTTTTGATGGTACCGATACTAATTCATTGATTCAAATTTTAGAAAAATGCAACCAGAAGAAAAGGATTTTTTCTTTGATTTTGAAGTTGATGTTAAGGCTGTGTAACTTTTTCTCGAGAAATGCAAAAATGAAACAAGATTATATGATGTTTGGAGATTTGCTAGCGCATGGTACTACTCATCGCACTAACAAATATGATATGATATGTGTCCCATTTATGGGTATGAGTCATCATTGTATGAATATCACATTTGGTTGTGGGTTTTTATTAAATGAATTGATATAGTCTTTTGGTCTTTATCCACAAATTGTGATGACGGATCAATACGCTGTTATGTCTTTTGCAATTTCTCAAGTTTTCCCCAAATCTCAGTGTAGACTTGTATATGGAATATTGGTGAGAATTCAAGATTTTGGGCTTAACACAGTACAACCTTGCTTGTTCTTGATAACCTTTGGAGGAATTTTTGTTGTGCCATGAAGAAAGGACTCCCCTATGCCTGTGCAACTACTCTGCTGCTTCCAAATGAGATAATTATTTTCATTTAATATAACAAAGATAAGTTGGTGTTGAGGCTAAATTAAAGCATTTTGAGGAAATATAACTATTTGAGTGATAAAGGAGCTACAGTAGTAGATGCACCTTTTGCACTCTCTGCCATTATTTATTGGGTGAAGAAGAGAGCAATAAATGAAATAAAGTCAGGTCCTAGCCTACTCTCATACCATGATAGAAAGAAATACATCATAGAAAATGCAGAAAGTTGTCGACAAGCTATATTTGGAAAGGGTGGACATATTGAAAATGATGCAGATACATTAAATAGACTGCAAAACCTAGAGTAGGTGCTCAGCCACCATCCTAACCATTGGTGTGCATTCATTGATCTTCATAAATATTCATGAGCTTCAAAATGTATGGCATCAAACAGTACAAGAATCCATTGCATGAGCTGCATATGGTACACTGTGAGCTGTGATGCTGACTGTGTAACTGAGCTAACATCATGAATAGAGGCGGATATATAAAATTTCTTTTGGTGGGGCACTGAGTTACCAATGCAAACAACGCAATAATATATAATATAGAGAACAAATAAAAAAAATTATTAAAATTATAATGAAGAAATCACATTACACAACAAGTACACAATCTAAAATAATAATTAAATAAAAAATTATAGAAATTGTTCTCGTTGAGTTTTTATATTTTGCAATACTTACAAAAGTATCAATATTAACATTTAAAAATGAATCATTCTCTAGATACGTAACCAAATAATTTTTCAAAGAATAACAAATCAACACTTGAAAATTCACATGGATAGAACTCAACCAAGCGAATTAATTTTGTTATGTAAAAATTAAAAAATCATTGGCGGGAATAAAAGCAAGACATATAAATTAGTAATCTTTACTTACCTCACGAAATCGATTTTCAAGTTCTTGCACTTGTAAATCAATATCTCTTAAAAGACTTGACTTGTAAATCAATATCTCTTAAAAGACTTGACTCGAGAATAATGAAAAATTTTCAATTGTAGCGTGCCACCACAAAATTCTCGTATTCGTGGGACAATTAAACCACAACATTTGAAGATAAAATAAAATAATCTCCCACAAATCAAGTAAAGTCACAACCATTTGAACAATTCAAAACCCAAATTTATTTTGTTTTATACCGACTAACAAATCCCCCAACAAAACTCTTAGAAAAATCGGGACACAATTACTTAATACAAGAGAGAGTTCAAGTTTTCTACATCAGTCAAATGTATCATTGGAAGCTATTTCATACATAACTTTAAATTCTCTAATTCTAAGTAATTTAGATTAGGTTTACAAAATTTAAAGGGTTATTTTCCTTCGTTATTTTTTTTTATTTTCAGCAGTCTTGTTTGTTTTCTTTACTAGTCATAATTTTTTTTTCTTTTTCTAATTAATTAGATTAGGGGTTTGATAATTGAGAATTGCCATTCTCTTCTTTGGGCTAACTGTCCATTCAATTTGGATAAGGCCACATTCCACGAAGTGTGTGTTTGGTGGGACACTTTATTAAATTTATTGTATTTTTTATTCTTTTAAATTTCTAATGCATAATTAATTAAAAAAAATTAAAAAATCTGGTGGGGCCTGTGCCACCCAGGCCCCACTATAGATCCACCTCTGATCATGAATACGTATAACACTCTAACAAAAAATAATAATTTTCTGTAAAATAAGTAATACATGATAGATATGCCCAAATATCAGATTGTTAGACATAACAAAAGTATTTTTTTATCGAAATTTCTCAATTGCTAATATGTTAATACAATAGTTAATTTATTTCTCTTGAAAATGGTTTTTAACAGTATAATTTGATAATTTATTTACTTCCCTTGAAAATCTTTAGAATAAAGTTTAAATAATAAAATTTAAAATATTAATATTTGTATATTAGTTTTCTATCAAATATGTATATTTTTTTACATACATATCTTAAATCAAATCTAAAAATGACTTTTTAAGATCTACTTGAAATGATTCAATTAAATATTTGAAAATTATTTTAGTTTTCTATCGCAAATATTTTTTTTTTACACACAATCTAAAAATGACTTTTTAAAATCAATTTGAAATTATTCGAGTAAATGTTTGAAAATCAAAATAATTGATGTGACTTTGGTTATTTCCATTACTCACTATTTAGAGTTGAGAAAAATATTTTTTAAGTCTAATATTGATAATAGGTGAATTTATTCGTCTAAATATTAAACTGATGGTTTTATGGTTTTTCTATACAAAAAAGAAAACTAATATTAAAATCTTATTTATATTGAAGATTAAGAGGAATTTCACCAACAAGAATGACAAAAACTACCTGTTCAAACTGGGAAATAAATAAATAATCATATTTCAATATTAAAAGGCAACTAAATAAATAAATTAGATCACAATATCTGTAAGATAATAATCAGGAAATATTAAATAAAAAAAATACCATTAAAAGAATTTAGGCTTTTTTGAAATCACACACGTTTTTGTAAGAAAATTCCCACATATCAAATAATATTTAGTCAAAACGGTCTACAAATAAGATATACATAAAATAAAGGGAAAAAAATACATGAGTACCTGTTTTTTTAAAGAAAAAATAATTATTATACGATCAACGAACACATTTTTTAAAATATTAATTCAACAAAAGTGTATATCAAATATACACAGTTTTTAGTGTTTTCTTTTTCCTGTCAAACATGGAAAAAACAAACCAATAAAAAAAACCAATAATAGAACAATTGATATTTTGTCAAGAAAATAAAATTCTTAGCAAGGAATACAACCATCTTTCAATAATTAGAAGTATAATTGTAGTGAATTAGTGTTAAAATTAAATTGAATAATTATGGATCTTATTTATACAAAGAAATTAATAGATACAAGTAATATTGGTATGTTTCATCCGATGAGTATTATATTTCTATAACTTTTTATTGTTTAAGATGACAATATCTAAAAAAAAGTTTAAATACCACATAAATAAATATATTCTTCATAATTATACGAAATGAAAATTTATTACATAGACTAGGATGCATCTGATAGAAATTTAGGCAAAAACTCAAATGTCACAGTTATACGGGTACTGTATCATGTGGCAGAGTCCAAACCCGCCCCAAACTTGGATCCATTCCAACAATCCGAATCCCATATAAAAGAGGGAAAGCAATGACAACAACCCTCATTCTTCATCCCTCTCTCCTCTCCTCCCGAACCAAAATCTCAATTCAACCCTAATATCCATCCCTTTTTCCTTGTTTTCTATGTCTAATCGAAGTTTTGGAGAGACCACCGCCCACCACCATCATGACGCCGACGAGTAACTCGCCAACTCGCTCCCTTGCTCTCCTCCTATTTCCCCATCTACTTTCCATGGCTTTTATATTTTTTGTCTTTTTTTATTGTTAGGGTCAATTTATTGAATTAAAGGGCTTTTGATTAATATGAAAGCTTAATAATGCTCACCTTCGGGAGCTTTTCCAACACCTCTAACCAATTCGTCTTGTGGCTGCTCCTGCTAAGCCTGTTATTTGTATTTTTAAATTTCTTTTTTCTGTGTTATTTTTTTGGATGTATTTTCAGAAATCTACTATTTTTAGGTATAGAAGAAAATTGTTTATTATATACTAGTGCTTAACCCGTGCGATGCACGGAGCAAATTGAAATAGATGGTATAAATTTATTCGATGTAGGTGTAACATTATTAATTTATTAATGTAATATAATAACCTAAATTACTCAAGTCACGATTACTAATCAACACGAGCAAATTTAAAATAAAGAGTGTGGATATACGCACCTCATTATTTATTAGTTCACCCCACTAAAAATGTTATCACAAAAATGTCAATATTATCCTTAAACCCTACACCCCAAAATACTTCATCTCCTTCAACTCTCCACCACCACTCCAGACGTCGCCCATCACCGCCGTCACTGCCATGGCCTCCGTCTATTGAATAACATAAACAAAACATGCACACATAATTATGTTGCCGCTACCGTGCCATTAAAGAAAGAAAAAGGAAAAAAATGCCTTGAAAAAAAATCGTTCGAACCAAACTTTCGAACACAAAATATACGTTCAAAGAATCGATTCGAACACAAAATACAACTGTTGAAAATTAAATAGTACACAAAACACATGTTTGAAAAAATTGATCTGAACGCCACCTTTAAGGTTAAAAAAGGGTTTTTCAAAAAAAAAATTTCCGAACAACGTCGTATTGTTCGGTCAAAAAGTTCAAACACATGGCATATGCTTGATAAACCAGAGACGAACACCCATATTTTGTATCTGTTTCTTACCCTTTGTTTCCCAGATCCATCACTTACCTTTCACCACCCATCACCGTTTTTTATTTTTCTTGTTTGACAGTGTAATGGACGATGATAACGACAGAGTTAGAGTGGTGGTGAAGGGTTGGAGAAGATGATGTGATTGGGGGTGTAGA
>BMAC01000625.1:0-56440 GCA_014905375.1 Phtheirospermum japonicum | reverse complement strand
CTGAATACTTACAAAATACCTTAATACAGATGAAACCTGTACTTGGCAAGTTCGCGGAGGAATTCATAGCTCGCTCAACAGGGTCCGATCTGCAGTAAACCATTGACGAGCTAACAACCCGAGCTGAACAGCAGACCAGGCAGCTATCATTGACACAGGAGGATCTAGACAAAGCGCTCCAAAGGGTGAAAGCACGTGACGAAAGGCTGGCAGTTTCCATCAGTCAGATCAATAGTCTGAAGGATGAGACAGCGCGCTTAAACGTCGAGCTAAACAAAAAGGTCGAAGAGTTCGCGCAAAAGAGTGAGAAGCTCGCTCAAAAGACCGAAGAGCTCGATCAAAAGACTGAGGAGCTCACTCTTCAGCAACAAAAACAATCTGAGCTTCTCAAAACAGCCCGCGAAGAAGGCATCTCCGAGGGTCAGAGAACATTCCTCCTCAGTGAAAATGGCCGAAAGTTTATCGATGCATACCGTCAAGAGCTCATCAAGGCCTATGAAACATCATCGATATACTTCGGTTTAATGGCTCATGGTGCTGCCGAATGGGTTGCTGAGGCCGCAAAAATTGTCAAGGGAGAGGTGGCCGAGCTAAACGTTTCATATACTCCGAACGTTGAAGCCATTATTGACAAAATGACCCCCTTCAGCTTCTTTAAAGGTGACTGGAAACAGTCCATCTACGCGAAGTGGTGGCTACGTTGTCAGAGCCAGGCAGCCATGGCCGCGGGAGTGCACGGCGAGCTACAAACACCCCTGGAAGACCTGCTGCCTGAGCCCGCGCCTGAATCAGTGCCCGAATCTGACAACACCATTATTTCAACACCCGAGCCCGTGCCCTCAAGTCTTACCCCTGTGCCCGAGAAGGCTACTTAAAATTCTCAATAGCTTTCAGCTCGCTACTTATGTACTCAGACATTCTTATCTGAATTCAAACATAATCAATATATCACTATTTGTAAGCACTTTCAAGTCAATCATAATATCTTATATCAAACAAAAAGTATATTAGCTCGTCACATGATCATTCCAGCTTGCCGTGAGCGTCATCATATTAGCTCGTCATGAGCGCAATTACTGTCACACAATCATAAAATACACAATAACTTTCAACTTATTAACACGAGAAAGATATTAGGGTATACTTTCACCACAACCACATGCAAACACAATCTCATTCAAAATATCAAGGGTTATAAATAATTGTCGACCTAATGAAAGCATCGGAATTAAACACTCCTCGACCTAATGGAAGCGTCGGAATTATTAAGAGTAGTATAATCTGGCAGGATTTATCCTCTGCCCGTATCACAAGCATTTGTAAAACTCAATCATAAAGAACTTCTCATAACTTTATTCATTGTATTAATCAACTTTCTGAACAACTCGCCTGGTCGGGAGAAGTGCCCTTTGGTCCAGAGTTACCTTCTCCCGCACCATATGTACTTACAAAAACACCAAATCATTAAGGTCGCCAGGTCGGGAGAGGTGCCCTCCGGTCCAGAGTTACCCTCTCCCACCCAAAAAAAAACATAAAAAACCACAACTCATAATCTATTCCCAGGTCGAGAGAGGTGCCCTCCGGTCCAGAGTTACCCTCTCTCGCCAAAAATATACAACCACAAATCACCAGGTCAGGAGAGGTGCCCTCCGGTCCAGAGTTACCCTCTCCCACCCCAAACAACAACTTAACATAAATCCCGAGGTCGGGAGAGGTGCCCTCCGGTCCAGAGTTACCCTCTCCTACCCCAAACAACAACTTAACATAAATCCCGAGGTCGGGAGAGGTGCCCTCCGGTCCAGATTTACCCTCTCCCACCTCAAACAACAACTTTTTCTTCAAACGAGCTTCATGCGGGAGAAGTGCCCTCCGGTCCAGAGTTACCTTCTCCCGCGCTCCATCTATGCATAATACTTCTTCAAGTGGCACACATTCCAGCTTCGTGGCAAAACCTTTCCTTTCACACTCTCGAGGATGTATGCCCCTCCTCGTAACACTTTCATTACCTTGAATGGCCCAATCCAGTTCGGCTCTAATTTTTTGTCGCCTTCAAGGCATCAGCTCTTTTCCAAACCAAATCACCAACCTGAAAACGACGGTGTTTAACATGTTTATTAAAGGCAGCTTGCACTCGTTGTTTATAACCTTCCACCCGGGCTGCAGCTTTATCTCGTATCTCATCAATCGTTTCAATAGCTCCGCGAGCTAACCTCTCATTTTCTTCCACATCGAATGCCAATAGTCGCTGTGATTCTCCAACTATCTCAGCAGGAATGACCGCGTCCATTCCATAAACCAAACTAAATGGCGTTTCCCCCGTGGTAGTTTGAGGAGTCGTCCGATAGGCCCAGAGGACAGACGCGAGCTCGTCTTCCCAGAGTCCGCCTGCTTTCTCCAATCGCAGCTTAAATCCCTGCACAATTATTCGATTAGTGACTTCAACCTGTCCATTAGCCTGTGGGTGTGCCACGGAAGCAAAACGTTGCTTCATCCCCATATCCTTGCACCACTTCTGCATCTTTCGCCCATTAAACTGGGTCCCATTGTCCGAGACCAAAATTCGCGGCACTCCAAACCTGCAAAGTATATTATCAAAAAGAAAATCCATTATGTGCTGCTCGGTAGTTCCCGTGACGGCCTCAGCTTCCACCCACTTGGTGAAATAATCAATGGCCACCACCAAATACTCCTTATTACTCGGGGTTCTTGGAAAAGGACCCACAATATCAATCCCCCATTGCACAAACGGACAAGGCGAGCTCATCACCATCATCTCCTCGGCTGGTATATGAATAATCGAACCATGCTTTTGGCACTTCTCACAAGTTCGGACTAGCTCGCTAGCCATAGCCTTCATCCCAGGCCAAAAGAAACCTGCTCGCATTGTTATGTTCATCAGTGCCTTCCCCTTCGCATGATCACCACAGTATCCCTCATGTATCTCTTTCAGCACCTCCATCCCCCGTTCTTTTGCCAAGCATTTCAGAAGAGGTCCAAACCGCGACCTCTTATACAATTCATCATTTATCACACAGAAGCGAGCTGCGACTCTAGCATCCTTTGTGTTTAATCTCTCCACACCTTCTTGTGCTTTGAGCAGAACATCCCAAATGGGCCCACGCCAATCGTCCTTATCCTCGATCTCCATGACCTCTACTCCTCTTTCAATACTGCTACCATCCAACTTCATCAACATGACTTTCCGAGTATCACATGTCATTAATGCTCCTGCTATTCGGGCGAGCTGATCTGCCCGTGTATTTTCAGCTCGCGGTAAATGCTCCAACGTGAACTCTTCAAAGTGAGCCGCTTCCTCTCGCAATTTGCCCAAATACATTGCCATACGCTCTTCTCTGGTTTCAAAAGAACCATCGAACTGCCGAACTACTAGTTGGGAATCAGTATACGCCCATAATTTCCTAGCTCCCAACTCGCTAGCCATCTTGATCCCCTGTAACACAGCCTCGTACTCAGCCTCATTATTGGATGTCTTGTATCCCAACTTAATTGCGAACTCCAAATTCTCTCCTTCCGGGCTAGTTAATACGACGCCTAACCCTGCCCCTGACGCCATGGTCGAACCATCAGTATATAAGGTCCACGCTTTCAGCTCTATCTCTTCATCGACCTGTTTTGTCATTTCTTGCAAAAAGTCCACTAATACTTGTGCTTTGATAGCGGTCCTGGGCTCATACACCACGTCATACTCACTAAGCTCCACTGCCCACTTCACCAAACGCCCAGACACACTTGGATTGCCCAAAACTTGTTTCAAAGCCAAGTTAGTACGCACCTTCACTCTATGGCTCAGAAAATAAGGTCGCAACTTTCTTGCTGTGGTAACTAACGCGAAACCTCCTTTCTCGAGCTCAGTGTACTTCAACTCAGCACCCCGCAACATCCTGCTAATATAATAGATGAGTTTTTGCACGCCTTCCTCCTCTCTTATCAACACCGAACTCACGGCGACCTCACCCACCGACACGTATAAAATTAGCTCTTCTCCCGGCATGGGTTTAGTCAGCAGCGGTATTTCTGCTAAATACTTTTTCAACTTCTCAAAGGCATCCGCTGCTTCCTTTGTCCACTCAAACCGAGATCCCTTTCGAAGCGCCTTGAAAAAGGGAACACCTCGCTCCGCCGACCTGGAAATAAAACGGCTAAGGCCTGCCATCCGACCTGTTAATATTTGTACCTCTCGCACGGTGCGGGGATGAGGCATCTCCATAACAGCTCGCACCTTCTCAGGATTGACTMCYATTCCCCGCTCTGTTACCATGTACCCCAAAAACTTCCCCGATTTCACACCGAACGCACACTTCTTCGGATTGAGCTTCATCCCATACTGCCGTAATATGAGAAATGTCTTCCTCAGGTCGTCTACATGCGTTTCAGCTCGCTTGCTCTTAACCAGCATGTCATCAACATAAACCTCCATGGTAGACCCCAACAGGTCCTTAAACATACGATCCACTAACCTCTGGTAAGTCGCCCCTACATTTTTTAACCCAAAAGGCATGGATACAACACAATATGTACCAGTGGAAGTGACGAAACTCACTTTAGGCTGATTTTCTTTGGCAAGAGGTATCTGATGGTATCCCTGCGAAGCATCCGTCATACTCAACAGCTCGCACCCAGAGGTAGAGTCCACCAATTGATCAATTCTTGGCAAAGGATAATGATCTTTAGGACAGGCCTTGTTCAAATGATCTATGCACATCCTCCACTTCTGCTCCACTTCTGCATTTTTCCGTGAAATGCCCGTAATTATTATGGAATCGACAAAAAGAGACAGTTTTCGGATGTGTTGGGACGGGTGTGCGATCCTCCAGCCACTGTATTAGATCAGGTACTGAGCGTTCCATGACACCAAACACCTTAGCTTGTGGTAAAGCTAGTGGTGTGAAATCCTCCTCCCTCCAGATTTTCATATTCGGCTCTTGTCTCGCACTGACCCCATCATTTGAGGCCAAGAGTCCGCGTATACCTCTTCTATGCTCCCTCCTTGGTTCTCTCTCAGGCGCTCTTTCCCTCGCGTTTGCGACCTCTCTACCAAAACGCAGTCGGTGTTCTTCCTCTTCCTCTTCTACCTGCACGTATTTATGGCATCTCGCGAGAACTTCATCGTACATGCGAGCTTCTTTCTTTACCAGCGACCTCCGCAAATCCTCCCTCCTTAAACCTTGATGCAAAGCTCCGGCTTTCATCTCATCCGTGGCGGTAGGGACTTCCAAAGTAGCATTGGTAAACCTATTAACATACTGTTTCAGTGTCTCGTCAGGTCGCTGTACCATTGTGAAGAGCGACTGGGTTGTCTTCACGCTCTGCCTGACGCTAGAGAACTGCTTCAGGAAGGCAGCTCGCAACACCTGATAACTCGTAATTTTACCGCTCGGGAGTTGGTAAAACCAATTCTGTGCAATCCCTCTCAAGGTGGACACAAAGGCTCGACATGCCACAGCCCCCGTATAGTTATGCATCATCCTCGCGTTTTCAAACAGCTGCAAGTGTGCGACTGGATCAGTCGTTCCCCGGTACTGAAATTCTAACTCCTTATAATTTTGAGGCATCGCTGCGTGCATCATCTCTTCTGAAAAGGGATGCCCTTCCTCCCCTTCTAACCTTTCTCCATCCATCCTCTTCTGCAATTTCAGCATGGCCTCCTGCAATTCTCTGAAGGCCTTAGTATGTGGCCCGACCTCGCTCTCTTCTCTTCTCCCCTTATGACCTCTGTCACCTTTTCGCGACCTCCCTCGAGAGCCACTACTCGAGTCTGAGGTAGGGGTATTGCTCTCACTATCATCCTTTTGATGCTTGCGACCTCTTCCCTTGTAACGATCTCGCCTTAGCTTTATTCCCCTCCGTGTGTGAACACGAGAATCTACGGATGAGGAGGAACTAGAGATATCTCCTTTCTTTCTCTTGCTAAGCCCCTTCTTCTTCTTCGCCTCCCCAACCGTTGAATCGCCCTCTTTATCAACGTTTAACTTCTCGCTCTTATCCTTCCCCTTGCTCAGCTCGCACTCTAAGTATTTACGCAACTCCTCCTGCTTTTCAACAGGTACGAAGTCCATAAGCCCTTCCAAGAATCCCTTCTTGCCTTGATCGGGCACCTCCTTCGATGGGTTTCCCCCTCCCGTTGCCTCGGGGATCAATTTTTGTGGTTCTATCCCTGGCGTCTGTTTTTCCACTTCTTCCGCCATCCCACTTCCAACTTGTTTTTTAGGAGAAGGTGGAGGCGTATTGCCCGCATCTCGAATTAGAGGACTCATGTGAGGGTACTCCTGCTCCTCCCCTAGGACATCTTTCCCGCCAAGATGCATGAATCTATTCTTTCTCTTCTTATTGTTGGACCCGGATCCGTAATCCAAAACTTTCGGTGTTATGTTCTTCTCCTTCATGTTTTGTTTATGCAATCTCTCACGCCTTTCGCTCAAAGACTCGATGTCTCTCTTTCCCACAGATGGCGCCAATTTGATGAGTCCAAAAAGTTGAACTACCAAATAAAGGGGGTACTAACCTCAAAAATAGAGATCAGTGACCTAGAAAACCTCCATAAGTCCAAAAAGTTGAACTACCAAATAAAGGGGGTACTAACCTCAAAAATAGAGATCAGTGACCTAGATGGAACTCCAAATATGACACAGCGACCTCCTCAATCTCTCACGATCCTCCAAGCGACCTCGCCGATCCTGCAAAACAACGCCTAGAACGGGCCGGATTTCGAGCCCGTTAAGGCCCTCCGACGCTTAAGTTAATAAGCGAAAATCACACTTCTTCTCTCTTAATCAATAATATCAGAGCACTCAGATAATAAATGCGTAAATAAGCATTAACCTTTAAAAAAGAAGCCAAAGGCTCCTTTTATAGGGATAGGAGAAGATTCCCAATATCTAGGGTTACCTTTCATAATAAGAATTCCATTCACACTAGAATTCCACAATCGACTCTCAATTAGGACTCCTCATACATGGAAAGTTCCCATAAACAACAAACTTCTCCATAGATATCCCAATTAAGCCGGGGCATACAGCCCACCAGGCCCATAATAATTCACGTATATCAAATCCACAAACGGGCTCAAGTACTCAGCCCAAATTACAAGAGATCGCGACCCTATATGAAAAGTCATCCCCATACTACAGGTCGCTACTCTTCACAAACAGCCCACTCAAACTATCACAGCTCGCCCACCTCCCAGGGGCACACCCTCCCTAGGAAATGAGGTCGCTTTCCACAAATAGTCACATTTATCACATAATTTCACGTATGATTATTTTAGTCCGTATCAGGTATAGTTAGAAAAATCTGATATGCAATATATGAAAAGAGAAACAAGACATTCTTACAACTTTTATATGTTGCATCACTTCAATTTATTTTTAAACCGTCAGGTATTTTTAACCTCAAATAAATTAGTTCATGAATTAATTCATTATTCATACCAATTATCAATTGCACAACTAAAAAGAACCCATTGCAGTGTAAATAAAATTTAAAGAAAAAATAAATATTGATTATATCAAAGTTCACAGAAATTTCAAATTTTAATATCAATCCAATTGGGCAAATCCTAAACAACTACTAAACCAAAACATCAAATCATTTATCCTCTCAAGTCAATTACTACCTTATAATAAAAACAAATTATTCCATAAAGAATTGAAAATTTAGGATTTAACAATTTAGGTTTAGAATAGCCGGAACTTACCCCTTTTTCTTTATTTAGCTGATTTCCGATAAAAATCCTTTTTTCCCTTTTCCATGTTGAAGTGTAAATTTATCAAAATAATCTTTTTGAAATATGATATTGGAGTACAAGAGACATTTGAGTAGTTACAGTAAAAACATTCAGATATATGTAAACATAGAGTTTTGATATTTAACTAACTAAACAAAGTTGCTAAAAGATAGTCTATACACTGTATTTGAGGTTAATGTGATCATAGATTCAAGTAGACTTGGGAGTGGGAAACTGCTATTTCAGACAACAATATCATCCTTCCTAGACGTGTTCACCGGTTCGGGCGAACCGGGCCAACCGCCGGTTTGAACCGGCGGTCAACGGTTGCTAAAACCGTTGACCACGGTTTAAACCGGAACTGGAACCGGAACCGCTCGTTAAGGCGGGCCGTTTCCGGTTTCCCCATACCCAAACCGTAAACCGGCGGTTCAAACCGCCGGTTTTAAAAAAAAATAAATTCAGTCGATCAACTGTCAGTCAGTCGATCGACTGCAACAGTCGATCGACTACCAGTCAGTCGATCGACTGTGTCGTCAGCGAGCCGTTTGAAATCAACGGTCTTGATCTTGTGGACCGTTGATGATCAACGGTCGAGATCAAGTGACCGTTGATTCAAACCACCGGTTCAACTCGAAACCGGCCGGTTTGGTCCAAAACCGGCGGTTTATCAGCTTTTTTTTTTTTTTTTTTTTTTGATTTTTTCACTCCTATAAATACCCCCATACCCAACTCATTTCTCTCACACCAATCTATCATCTTCTATAATCTCTCTATTCTACATTGTCCCTCTTTGCAAATTTTGTGATTTCCAAGATTCTTTAATTATTATCAAGCCTTCCTAATTCTAAACTAAACTTATTTAAGTTTAGTGTTATAATTCTCAAATATATTTCGTACTTTCTAGTTATAATCCTACTACTTTAGTCCATTACTACTCTTTCTTATTTTTTTATATTAATTAATCTTAACTTCTAAAAAAAATGTCGAGCCGTGGAGGTTCTTCTCGTTCCCGTCGTTCCGATAAGGGGAAGAGTATAGCACTCGATGACGACGCCAATGTCCATCCCATCGGCTTATCACAAGGCAACACTCCTTCGGTCGGTGACTACAATCCCAATCGCATCGAAATTGAAGAAGATTGGAGTGATACCGACATTGATCGAACTTATCGAGCCGCCGCCGCCTTTGCCGGTGAAGAAGTGCCGCCCATACCCATTGAAGAGGAGGATGAATTGCCTCCTCCAAGAAACCCAAGAACTCGTTCTCGGGCAACAACGGAGTTAAAATCCGACATTTTCAAGAAACATTTTCAAAAAATCGAGATCCCGCCACCCGCAAACGAGCCACAACCGGAAGACGGCAAAAAACGAAAAAGGAGGTACCGTGTCACTTGCAACTATTGTACATCATCTTACCAATTTCTAGAAGGAGGAGGATATGGGAATATGCACAACCATCTCAACAACAAACACCCCGACAAAGTCGGCATCGATAGGACTCAAACGCAACTACAAGGAGGACAAGTAAGTACGAATTCATCTTCTTTATTTACATATTCCGACGCTACTCATAGAAAGGAATTAGCAAAATTTGTTTCTTCTAGATCACTTCCTTTTAACTTTGCCAATGATGATTTATATGAAAAGTTCACCCAACTTTCTTTTAATCCCTCGAGTACGAGAGTCTCACGCTCTACCCTTACTCGTGATATTAAAAAAGTTGTTGGTGAATATAAATTAAACTTATGTAATGAATTTGCTAGTTTACCAAACAAAGTTTCAATTTGCTCGGATGTTTGGAGTGATCATTGGGAACGAAACTCTTACATGGGTGTTACATGTCATTGGGTTGATAATTCATGGACTTTACAAAAACGTTTGCTTGCATATAGAGATTTTAAAGCTCCTCACAATGCACATAATATTTGTCAATTAATTCATTTGATTTGTCAAGAATATGGTTTAGTTGAAAAAATATTTTCTATTTCATTTGACAATGCAACTTCTAATACGGCGAGTGTTAATGAGCTTATTAGTATTTGTAAACCATCTATTGGTGGCTTGTTTTTTCATATTAGATGCATATGCCATATTTTGAATTTGTGTGCTCAAGATGGTTTGAATGTTTTGAAAAATGAACTTTCTCCAATTAAAGCGGCGGTCACGTGTATTCATAGAAATAAATCTTTGCAACGAAAATGGGCAAGATTTTGTAGGGAAAACGGGTTTGAACCTAAATTTTTTTCAACCGATGTGCCTACTCGTTGGAACTCTACATATAAATTATTGAAAGATACATATTCGTATAGAGAGGTTTTGTGTTTGTTTTCTGTGTGCATGTTATGTTTATGTTTTTTAATAGATGGCGGCCATGGCAGTGGTGATATTGATGGGCGACGGCTGGAGTAGCGGTGGAGAGTTAAAGGGATGAAATATTTGGGTATAAGGTTTAAGGATAATATTGATATTTTTGTGATGAAAATTTTAGTGGGATGAACTAATAAATAAAACGAGGTGCGTATATCCACGCTCTTTGTTTTAAATTTGCTCGTGTTGAACAAATCGTGACTTGAGTATTTCAAGTTATTATATTACATTAATAATTTAATAATATTATACTTATATCGAATGAATTTACACCATTCAATCGATTCGCTCCGTGCATCGCACAGGTTAAGCACTAGGGGTGTAAATGAGGCAAACAGTTCGTGAACTATTCGCTACCCGACTCGATAAAAGCTCGCTCGAACTCGTTTAAAAGCCTCGTTTAAACGAGCAAACTCTAGATTCATAGTATTCGCCTCGTTAGCGGGTTCGTTAGTGAATTTTAGAGTGAGTTTATTATTAAACCCGTATAAATTAAACTAATATTTTAGTTTTAATTATAATTTTTATACTTGTTCATATGAAAAATATAGAAATATATATATAAATTTATTTATTTACGTATCTTAGTAGGTGTATTATATACTTTAAAAAATATTTTATTTTATTTTTGTAATAAAGTAAAGATAATTTAATTAATAACTAATATCTTTTGAGCTCGTTTAGCCTCGATTAAACTCGAAAAAGCTCGCGAGCCATCGATATGTTCGTTAAAAAAAATCGAGCTCGATAATAAACGAGCAAGTTTAAATTCTCTAAACTCGACTCGGCTCGTTTACAGCCCTATTAAGCACTAGTAAATAAAAAAAACATGAAAGTACACGAGGGTTTCTCAATCAGCGGTCCCGGACTGAGCCATTGTATGCTTCAAATTTTAAAATTCTCTTCAATGATCACATGTAATTACTGTCTCTTTTGAATATAATGTTGAGCAGTAAATTAAAAAACCTTAACTAATTCGCTTTCAAATGACCTTCAAGCAAAGGAGACTCGTTGACAAGTGACTCAAGTTGTCTATGGTAATTCTCGAGAACACTTATATCCAAACTTTGGTGATTCGAAACTGACACTGTGGAACTAGGTTTAGCACTTTCGTTCTCGTTCGGCAATTTTCTTTTCTGGTTTTCGTAAAACAGTTTCAAAGCATCTGTAGTCGAGAGAGATTGCACGGTCTCATGCAAGTGATTGAACTTGTTTCTTGTTTCCTCTGTTTCGACCAATTTTTCCTTTAGCCCACCAGGTAAGCACGCCATGGCACTTGTAAAGGTGAAAATACGAACATAAGGATAGCAAACACATTTCATTGTTAACTAACATAATGTGGATAGTTATAAAAAAAAACTTGAAATTTGACTTAATTTCAAAAATAAAAAGAAAAAGAAAAAGAAAGAAAAAAAAACTAACTTTCAAAGTTACGAAAACTACCCGAGGTTTGTTCAGAGTTAAAATAAGGGGCCAACTGTAATATTTTTATAAATGTGAAGGGGGTAAAAATAAGATATTAAACTCTCAGGAGTATGTTTGTAATTTTGAAAATTAGCTGGACTTTTTGGTTATTGGGTTAAACCTCAAAAGGGTACTTTTGTAATTAACACTAATTTGATCTATGTTTTATTTTACCTGTTAATCCCTCTAACAAGGCCCCAATTGTATCCGGCAAACACAGAATTTTCAAAGCCAATATTGAAACCCTTCTGTGCAGCAGCTTCTTTTCCAGCAATGAGACCATCACGATAGCCTATCTAACTTAACAGAAATTACAAGACATATTATGAGAACAAACGACCCAAAATAATAAAATTTCATCAACTCCATATGGTAATTAGATACAATATTTATTAGGATATACCGTATGGAATTGATTGTGCCTCCTTTGCCACTCTCTCTCCATATCGGACCTTTTATTCATTTTCTCAACAGAATGTTCATCAGAGGTTTCATAATCATCATTACCTTCTTCATACCACACATCACCAGAATCACTTTCTTTGCCTGACGAGTTAAGAACATTCAAATATAAAGCCAAACCTTCAAGGAAGCAAATACGCCATGCAATCCAACTAGACATATTCAAAGTTTTATCTGTATAAAAATCAGAAGCTGGAAAAATAAAGTAATATATATGTATATATGTGTATATGTAGCTATAGCTAATCCTGAATTACATACCATGCAAATTGTCGTTTGCTTGGGCTGCTGCAGTTAATCCTCTATCTAATTCAACATTTGATGACTGCACGATTTCTGAATAGAGCTCATTTGCAATACTCCCCTGAATCTATGATTAGCACAAAATAAAAATATCCATAAAAATAATATTCCTGCGAATCGGAGGCAAGATTGACCAAAGGGAAAATATGTGACGAATGAATAGCAATTATCTTTAATTCTTTTACCAAGATAATGAACTGTTAAATCCATTTCTCCCAACCATTAAGCCTAATTTGTTACATATACGCGAAATGCACATGAAAAGATTTCTCAAAATCTATTTCATAAATGTGAATGTACACTAATTTCTATCAAATGGTAACAGTGAGAAAAAACTCATAAAAAGAGAATCGTTTCCATCGACTAAATGGATGTTAATGGATTGGACTAGTCTAAACAATTCGAAAAAGAAAATATTGAAGTATAAAGAAGCCAAATTATTTGTCCATAATCAGCTCCATATCTGAGTCTTATAAACGTCGGACACAACACAAACTTCGATTTGAAATGTGTTCGTGCATTCCAACTGATAATTAACTTCAATAACTTAAATAATCTTTTATGTTGAACAAAATATCCACAAAATACTATAACAAAATATCAACATTGGTTACAACAATCTAGAAAGAAAAAAGAACTCGCCAATATCTCGGGCAATTCCAGGTAAGAAACAATCCAATTTTCAAATTCTCATATCTGCAAAGAAAATTATTACCTGGGTTGTTAGTTTCTGATCACCCATCTCAAAATAGCAGAAGATGGGTTCCCAAAACTCTTCACAAAGACCGGATTTTCGGGGATTCAGAATAAAACCTGTGAGACCCAAAAGAAAAGATATTGGAAAGAAGAGGAAGAGAGAGCAAAGGCAGCTGGAAGTTGAAACTGGATTTGTGGCTGCTCCTGCTAAGCCTGTTATTTGTATTTTTAAATTTCTTTTTTCTGTTATTTTTTTGGATGTATTTTAAGAAATTTACTATTTTTAGGTATAGAAAAAAATTGTTTATTATATATATTTAGGGTGTTGATATTCACAAACAAATCGACCCGATTCCAAAAACTAAATAAACTGAACTTGAATCAAACCTAGAAAATAATTGTGGCCTGGTAGCCCTGGGTCAACCGAGTTAAGCTGAGCCACCCCTGTTGCATTCGAGCCAACTGAGTCGAATAGTAGCCTAACCCCTATCGCAGTCAAGTCAACCCGATAGAAATTTCAGTCTAACCGGACTCAACTTGAAACCGAGAATCCGTAATTCCACTCACCTCAATCGGAAACGGATGGGCCCCGTAACCCGTCGAACCAAACCCAGCCAATCAAGCCCGTCGCTTCCTGTTCCGGTCCGGCCGTACGCGGCGTCTGTCGTGAGTGAGCGCGGGTTGTTTTTGTGTGTGAGTCGGAGAGTGTGGCAGGCGAGACGCATCGGCCGGCTTCCTTCGTGGTTTGTTTTTGAGTTTTAAAATTTGGGGATTTTCAAATTGAGAGTTTGATTTTCAAAATCTGGGTTTGATTTTCAAAGAGGGGTTGGGGTTTATATTTTTGGTGTTGTTGTTGTTGTTGCCTTCGTGGGTGTGTGCTGTGAGCGGATTTCTGAGAGAGAGGGTGAGAGAGGGGGCAGGCGGAGGTAGGAAGCCGTGGAGTGTGTGAGTGTCTTGGTAGATTTGCAGAATTGGTGTGAAGGGCAGAAAGTAGAGGTGCCCACCGGTTTGGAGAAACCGGACAAATTGTCGGTTTAAACTGCAACCGCCATTAAGGCGGGCCGGTTCCGGTTTTCCCATACTCCAAACCGTAAATCGGCGGTTAGAAATTTTTTTAAAAAAAATTATTGGTTCAAACCGGCGGTTGAACTGTCCAGAACTAGCCGTTGGGGAGACGTTTGAAATCAACAGTCTTGATCTTGTGACCGTTGATGATCAACGGTCGAGATCAAGTGACCGTTGATTCATACCGCCGGTTTGAACTGAAACCGGGCGATTTGGTCCAAAATCGGCAGTTTACCCGCCTACTTATAAATATTTGTCAAAAATTCAATAGCTTACCCGCAAGAGTACGGGGTCGCGTGTAGGTTGGCAAAGTTAACTCGAGTCGTCTCTCGAGTAACATACAATCGGAATCTTGAATAGTTTTTTCAATCACAAGTAACTTATACTAATTGGGGGGGTTGATTGTTTTGATTACCTAAGACTGTAAAACGCACGTATATTAATTCAAACTATTTAATTCAGCAACTAGAACAAATAAATTCGAGAATTAATCTAAGGACTCGAACAAGATTTAACCAGTATAAACGTAAAGCAATTATCTAAAGTAAAAGATAAACAAAATGAATTGTCTAACATGAACAGTAACCAAATATTAATTAAACTAAAATTAAGAATGCGAATAACAGTAATTTCTAAGGTTCAAAGCTTAAAACAATTCAAGAACAATAATTGAAAAGTAACTACTTAATTGCATAAATTAAACTACGAAAGCAAATAAAGGGTTTAAAATACTTATTTAACTAAGAATTGCAGTAAAATTCTCTAGCTAATCCGGAGAGGTTGCGTAGATCTTGACCGAAAAACCGAGACACGATCTAACGATTGGAGCTTGGAACTCGTGACTCTTGAATCTCCGGTTTCGAACTTTTGTGTTGTTATGGGATGTAACGATGCCTTGCTTGAGAGCTGAACGAGCGTAAGTAGGGTTGTAGTGGTGTATCCTGTGTATGGTCCTCTTTTGGGACGGACTTAGAAGGGTTTAAATAGTTTTTCTCTGGCTTGCAGCATAAGAAACTCTAAAAATCCGATTCTAGACTGTCACGTCGACGTCGCGTCGATCGACGCGAGCTTGGGCTCGGCGTCGACGCGTCTAGTGCTCTCGCCTCAACAGGTCTTGGCGTCGATCGACGCACCTAGGATCAACGCTACAGAGAACTACATCGACCTGTGCGTCGACCGACGCACCTTGGATCGACGCAACTGCAAGTTGCGTCGGCTTTGCGTCGACCGACGCGGGCATGGATGGCGTCGACGCAGCGTCGACGCATGCGTCGATCGACGCAGTTTCGCTGCATCTCTTATTCCCTCGATCTTTCTGCTGCTCTTTCACCGGAAAACTCGATCTTTGCCTCTCGATCATCATATCTCATCTTTACGTGCTGAACTCTTCCGGTTACTTAGCTGCAAGGTGAAAAACAACGATTAATCACCTATTCTTACTCATTACGACCAAAATACGGTAAACTAAGCTGGAAGTATAAAAATACAGAATTACGCTTAAACTATCCAACTTATACCAAAAACAAATAGAAAAACGAATTGAAAAGCTAATAAAAATAAGGACAAATATGTGCTAATCAGGGACCCTCCTATAGTAACACCGAGGATTCACCCACGGCCCCCGATACCCCTTTGGTCGGATTGACGGGGGTCGAGGGCGGCAAGAGATCGGCGGGACGAAGAGAATATAGCATTCCACAATACGGTCATCGATCGTCTCGAACCAAACTTTGAAGCCACGAAAGTCTTGCAAGAGCGACAAGATCATTATCGGAAGGAAAGTCGCAAAGAATACAAGTCCTTGAGAAAGTTACTCTCGACTTGTATGTGTATGAAAAAGGATGCAGTTGATGGTGACGAGGAATCGGAGGACGAGGGTCGAGCCGTCGGGAGATGGGTTGGTGATTTGCACCAAAACGAGGGGTTCGGGAAGGAGCATGAGAATGTGAATGAGGTGGAGAGCGTTGGAGGAGAAGGGCATGAAAGCGGGCCGGTAGTGAATCAAGAGGATAACGCACGGGGCAAGGAGAGTGTGGTCTTCACGAGAAGAAAGAATCATCTGAACGTTGAAGTTGAGACGAGAGGGAGCGAGGAACTAAATGAGGATGATGATATCAAAGATGACGATGGTGATACTCAAGAAGCGGAGAATATGAGGACAATGACAATTCAATCCGAGAGCAAAGAGGAGAACGATGATTATTTCGACCCAAGTCATTCGTCATGTGCAAAAGATGATGAGTCCGTTGCTCCCATTTGTTGGTTTGGCATGGAGGACGTCGATTCGGAGAGTGACGAGTAGGCAATGCGGAGAAGGAGTAAAGAGCACGACCCTTTTTAATCTCTTAAACTCTCTTAATCTAGTAGTTTATGTGGTTATGTAAGTTATGTTTGTATTTGGTACTTTTGGGTTGTTTGGAGACGTTCGGACATTTGATTTATGTCTTTAGGTTTATTAGCTTTGTTATTTGTTTTTTTAACACTTAACTATCATGCCAATGTTTTGTGTTATTAATTTTGTGTGATTACGGTTTTTCTCATTTATAACGTTTTGTTTTCCGACTCCAACCATGATTGTTTTGTCAAGATAGTAGAGTACATGAAGTCGAGAGACTTAAACCGTGTTTGGATTGTCGCTTGGGTTATTTGGTTGCTTAAGTAAACCCCACCGAGCTCGACCCAAACTCGCTCGGTTTAGGAAGATTCTATCTCACCCTCCTTTTACTTGTTTTTCATTAAAATGCAATGAGGGAAATTGCATGGTTTAAGTGTAGGGTGGGTAGGTGGTTAGGGTCCGAGTGTCACAAAGTATGATTTATCTTTCTTAACTCGAGTCTTGGCGAAGTGACGCTTACTATTTGCGCTTTTATATGGTTGAGTCGATTTTTGTGTCTTGTGTGTCTATTACATGTTTAAACAATCTCCATATGCTTGGAAGTTTGAATAGTTTACTTGTCGGGTTTTTACATGTTTATGCCCTCTTGTGTGAGGAGTTGAATTTTTGTGCTTCGTCCATAACCCGCCTATATATATATATATATATATATATTCGACATTTACTCGTGAAAAGATTGCAAAGCTCTAAAAACTCTTTTGATTTTTTTTTTCAAAACCCGATACAAACTAGTGAGTATCCTTGTTTGAATTATCGACATTGCTTGCACTTTTATGGAAATTGCATTGAGGTGGCTTGATTTTGCTCGTACATGATTGAATTTGAAAATGACCTCGAGGCATATATATCACCTTTATTCCTGCCATATCCAAACATATAAGCTACTTAAATATCCCAAATGAGCCCCCTTGAACCTATGCCCCGTTTCTTGTTAGCCGAGCTCGATTTTAGCTCTTATATCTTCAAAATTTATGAGGTGAGGGAGTGTGTTGTTAGTTGGCTATAAATGTGAGGGAAATTAATTGTGGATTATGGGTTTATGAGTTGCTTATACAAATATATATATATATATATATATATATATATATATATATATATATATATATATATATATATATATATATATATATATATATATATATATATATATATATATATAATACTCCAACACAAATCACGAAAAGTGCTAAAGCGTGCATTTATGTAAAAAGCCTAATTTAAATGCTAAGTTTAGTGAAAAGAAGCAAATTCAAAAAAGCTTCTAAGTGTTGTGAAATAAAGTCGGAAAAGCGTGTGAGTATACGAAAGGGTTTCGGATGAGAGTTTGGTGAATTGGGAAGAGTGAAGCGATCATAAGCCTCGAGTATTAAGAATTAGGGTTTCGTGTGTTATTGATCACGTTTGATCGTGTGTTAGCCACTATATCCAAATATTTCATACCTTACCAAAGAGCCAACATTACAACCCGAGATAAAGACCTCTTTCGATTCTCGTTTGATCATGTACGATGGGTGAAATCTTGACGAGGTGCATGCATTGTCCGATTCGAGCGTATACACGTCCCATACAACAAATACTTGAGCGAATTGAGCGAACACCCTCAAAATTCCATTTGTGAGGAAGTCATCGATTTGGTTTTCATTTGAGAAAGAGTAATATGAGCAATGCTTGACGATAACGAGTTTATGTTGATACTTTCATCATATTAATAGGATAAGCACAAGGATTTCTCTTTTTGCACAATGTTCATTGCATGTACATTCTCGATTCTTTTCGTTGTTCGAGGATGAACAAACCGATAAGTGTGGGGTGGTTGTTTTGCATGTAATTGTGGTATTTTTCTCATGTTTTTAATTAGGGTTTTATGTTGATTTTAGTAGGTTTTAGTCGAGTTTCGTTAGGTTTTTCGTTTGTTTTTCTTGTTTTGTTGTTTTTCACTTGTCTTGTTAATTTTATATTTAATTGAGTTAAATGGCTTCAATTAATTGGAGGTTTGGTGTAATTCTTAGGTTTTTGATATTCAAAATTCTCATTTAATAGGTAGCTTAATGATTGGAATTCAAGCTAAGGCATGGAGGCCAAAAATCCAAGCCTAGCCTTGCCTATTTGGATGCCCAAATTGGTGTCAATATCAAGCTTCAAAAAGGCTAACATTCTGGAATGGTGGCCTAGCCAAGCCCAGCCTTGCCCAAATTCACGCCTAAGGCATCCGCGCCCATTCCGGCGCCCAAACTGGCGCCCAAGTTCTCGCCGAGCGGCCCCCTGCCCTGCCATTCAGCGCCTGAGTTGGCGCCCGCGCTTGGGCCCAAGTTCTCGCCCAGAGCAGCGCCCACCCTCGCCAAGCTTTGCCCAGCCCAGGCGCCTAAGTTCTCGCCCAAACTGCCGCCCAGAATCACGCCCAGCGTCGCCAAGCCCAGCGCCAACCTCATGCCAGCCCAGGCGCCTGCGCGGCGCCTAAGTTCTCGCCCAAAATGCCGCCCAGAACCACGCCCAGCTTGGCCTAGCCCAGCGCCAACCGCGCCCGTGCGCCGGCCAAGGCTTGCGTCCAAGACCGAGCTGGCTCGCCCATGGTCGAACCACATTGAGCCATCTTGGTCAACACAGGCCAATTTTGGTCAAATCCAAGATTTTCAAGCCTCTAAGGCCAATTTGGCCCATTTAACCCATTAAAACCTAGTATAAATAGGACCCAACTCTCATTTTGTGAATTATCTCTCATTTTTCCCAACTCTTGCATGGGTTTGGATAAAAGTTCTCTCTCTAGTTCTTAGATTTTAATTTCAAGCAATTCCTTGGGTTTGTAAGCCTAAGAAGAATTCAAGTACTCCCTTGAATTTTTACTTTGTTGCAATTTAATTCAAGCTTGTTACTCTCTTTAATTCAAGTAAGCTTTCTTTTATTTCATGCTTTGTTCTTCAATTTCATGCAGGTTCTTTTATTTTATGCTTTTTGCCTTACTCTTTGATTTCTTGTTGGATCTTGTAAATCGTCCATGGAGTCTAGATGAGTGACACGTCTAGATCATAGATCAAGTCCTTGATCATTTTTATTTTGAGTATTTTACATGCTTTGTTTTGGTTTTTATTTTCATGCATTGTTTCATGCTTAATTATAGATTTATGCTTTGTTGCTTGTTAATTCTCGTAAAGTTTTAAAATTTGACGTCAACTTTTATTGCTTTATCTATTCATGCTTTCGATTTTTGTCAATTTGCATTATTCAAGTTTTTATGTTCATGCAAGCATTGTTGTACCTTGAGCTTTCATGCTTGTACTTGGTGAAACATTGCTTGTTTTTCCTTAATTTTCATTGTTGCTTGCATTTTCATATTCGAGGCATACGACAAGGCATCCGACCAACTTGCAATTCCATTTCCTAGATTAGTTTAGCTAGTTTAATTGCTTTATTTTTATTTTCCTTTTATTTCTTCAAGCTACAAACATATTGATTCTTACAATCGAATCGATTTCTGATAAAATCAAGCCAAATGAACCTTTATTTTCAAAATCACTAAAAAATACACTTCAATCAACATATTCAAGACTGTTGAGGAGACTATGTTGGATTACGATAAGGCGATATTTAAGATCAAGAGCCAAAGGCGCTTCTCATTTTCGGTTGAGATCGTGGCGATGATTAGTATTCACCGACGCAGAAGTTTGATTCGGAGTGGATCTGATGATTATTTGGGCATATCGTTGAACCTCGTTCGAACCTAAAGACATGTATAAGATGCTTCAGAGCCCTGATGGTGACATCACCATTAGTAAGAATTTTCATTTTCTTTGATTTTATGTGTGTTGAGATTGCATATGCCCGATTTAGAATGTTGAGGTTTAAGTAAATTTTGTGTGGTTTTTGAGTTGATTTGGGTTCTGATGTTTTTTTTTTCTTTTTTGGTTTGAAGAATTAGGTTTTGTTTTATTTTGATTCTACATTCAAGATGTTGATTAGTGATTTTTTCTTTTAGTTTCTGATACTTCCTGTTTATGTGCACGAATATCTTTATCTAGCATTGGTACAAAAGCTTGCTAAAACTATTCAAGATAACATCATTATGCCTATATCAATGAACAAGATGGAGTTCAGATAGAATGTTACTCTATTAAGTATTGAAGTCATAGTCTATTAACTCTTGAAGTCGTGTGAAAATGAGGGCTTTCATTAAATAAATATCATTTATATCTGATTGTTGTTATATTATTAGCATGATGGTTTAATGATCTTGGAGCGGTCAGATGTTGACAACCAGGATTTGTTTCGTTCTGGTCTGCATGTCCGAGGCTAAAGGATTTTTGATTGAAGATGTAAGGTATTGATCCTCATTTTGATACCATTGCTAGACAATATCATAACGTAGTGAAGATAAACTTATAGTGTGTGTACAAATCTTAATTAGAGGCTAGGAATTGGCTTTAAACTAAGGTTTTTTTGTGCAGAAATTGAAAAATATGCAGTGAACAGTCCATCAAGTTGAAATGGACCTGAAGTGGTTGCCTGATAATATGAGCACCTAAGTTATCTACATGTCCCTTTTTTGTGTAAAATGATTATATAACACTATTATATTTCTTGATGATCTTTCAGAGAGATAAATCCATGCATAATGTTATTTAAATAACTTAATGATACTACAAAACTTGGGGTTTGCTGTTAAAATGGTGACTTTTTATTTTGTGTCAAATTTGTGTGAGCTGTGATGTTCCGTTTGCAATTATTTGTGCCTCCTCAATTGTCATTTGTGTATTTGTCAATTGTAGTATTTGAAAAGGAAAATATGCAAACATGTTAGTGCATATACGGTGTCGGTTTTTTGGCATTAGAATCTTTGTCCAACATTTAAATGTAAATGCTTTTCTCATAATTTTGTTGTTCCATTTCTATATAATGTTATGCTGGTTATTACTTATTACGATCGGGAGTATAATTATGATTCAGAACCACATTACCACCTGGAATTATGATTATCATCTCGCTTTAGTTGTCGCTTGACCTTCACAAGGGTTAATGAGCAGTCATTACAGATTTTCATGTATTCTCCAATCAAAGTATAGATAATAAAAATAAATAAGGGTTGTTTATAAAACTACCCTCTAAGAGTTATCCTGATTAATTTATTTTATTTTTTTTTTACTTAGTTTTCAAATCATGAATTATTTTCAACACTATTCCAATAAAACTCATCACTTTTCCACTAAAAAGTGTCACTTTTACGTTAACACAAAAGTGATAATTTTTAGTGGAAAAGTGACAAGTTTTATTGCAAAAGTGTCACGTTTTAAAGGAACAGTGATATTATAAATAATTGAGTATAATATAATATGTAAAAGTGAATTTTTGAGTGAAAAAAATAACAATATTAAGCGAGAAAGTGACATCTTGGTGAATAAGTGACAATATTAAGTGAAAAAGTGAAGCATTTTAATGCAGACTGTTATTTTTTTTTTTGTCAAATGCTTGATTATAAAATAATTTGTAAAGCGATAATTTTTAGTGCAAAAATGACAAGTTTTTATTAGAAAAGTGACACGTTCTAGTGCAAAAATGACAGTATTGATTGAAAATGTGACATTGTTTTAAGTTAAATGCTTGAACACTTTTTAGTGAGACTTGACATTATTTAGTACAAAAGTTGCGATATTAATTGAAATATACACGTTTACATTTTAATTTAAGTACTCAATCATAAAGTTATACGTAAACGTGACTTTTTATTGCAAAAAGTGACAATAAATAAGGGTAAAGTAACATTTTAATTGAGAAAGTGAGATTGTTACATATTAAATTAAATGTTTGATTATAATGTAAAGTGATATTCTTAGTACAAAAATGACAAGTTTTATTGCAAACGTGACGCGTTTTAGTGCAATATTTACATAGTTAAATTTTAAGTTAAGATGACAATAATAAGTGGAAGAGTGACAAATCTCAGTCCATAAATAATAATATTTCTTCATAAAGAGTTCACAAGAAATGAATCTTATAATATGCAAAAGTGACTCTTTTCATCACAAAAGTGACACTATTTAGCGGAAAAGTGATAATATTTATGCACAAAGAAAACTTTAAGTTTCTAAAATCCTAGATAATACACAAATCCTAGCACACAATGATAAGAAGTTGGCAACAAACATACAATAAAACGACAAAGTGGCAACAAATGAAAGCACATTGAAATTATCAATTACATATCTGTAACAAAACAAATAACTCTGAATTATCAAAGAAAGAAAAACAAAAAATGGCAGCTACCAACATTATTCCCCTTCTAACTACAAAATAATATTTTCACATCAAAGTAAAGTACAATTAAGAATTTTCACAAAAATAACACTTGTTAGTTTTCTATTTTATATATCAGTGAATGAGCCTATGCTGCCACCCAACTTAAATTTGCTCATCATAGTGTAAATTCTCAAGAATGAGTTGCCCACACACTAGTTCTATAACCAACAGACATGAGTGCCAGCTCCCACAACATATTTGGATTTCTCAACAAACTAACCTTTGATACAGGAATTTCAGACCAGATCACAGAAACCTGAATCGCGAGGATGCGAGATATTTGCACTTGTACACTAACTCAACATGAAAGCACCACCTGGAAAATGTAAAAAGAGAATCCAAATCATACCCCATACTTTTCATTTAAGAATTATTTTATATCTCTTGAGTAGTGTTGTTTTTTTCTTTTTTCTCCTGCAGATGGACAAAACAACAACTCAAAAATCATATAACAAAAAATAGTTAAATGGAAAAAAAAAGGAACCATTTAGCTTTAGTTTCTTAGCATAATTAATCACCTCAGGAAAGTTGTATATAAAGTAGATATGACAATTATTACATATAATATGCAACAACAAGTTTAAAAATTCAATCTTTTCAACATCATGAACAGATAGAAGACGTGAAGTTTTATCAGACACTTACAAACATCAATCCTTAATGAACCAGTTTTCTTTTTTCCTTTTGAATCTTGAGAAAATGCTCTTAATTCCAAGTCCTCGAGAAAGAAAAAAAAAAGGAATGAGATGAATGATGCAGTGTATCAAAGCATATCAAATAGATACACCATTTACTAAAATTAAATTGGGATCATAACGGGTAAATTGCAGGCAAGAAAATAACTAACACTTGTTTGTTAACCAGAAACCCTAATTCTACAAAATGCATCATATTCACACACACACACACAGAGACACGCACACTGACAGATATCCCCAATTATTATTTTAAAAAACAAAAAAAAAACCCAAACTCTACATTTATGCACTAATTAATCAATTAGCAAGTCCATTTATACAATTATCAGATTGGTGAAGGGGAACTTACGAGGTTTTTTTCTTAATCATGATAAACTCACACACGTACACCTTGATAAATTCTTAGTTTTGTGTATATCTACAAATTTGATTAAGAAACCAAAATATACAATTTTCAGATTGGGGAAGAGGAACTTACAGTTTGTTTTCGTAAACCATGCTTGAGATTGACGTAGAAAAACTATCGTATTCGCTGGTTTAGCCGTAATTTTGAGTTCTCCTGCGAGGCGCGACCAATTTTGGCGAATTTCTTCATCTAGAGCTGGGAGTTGGAGATCGAGAAGAGAAAATAAATGTGAAAATTATGGTTTGGCAAATTTTATATGAGATCCGGTTTGCCTAAAACGGAATCGGGTTTGGGCTCCATCACATGGTAAAAGACCCATATGACCATCACATTTCAGTTTTTGCCAAGGAACAAAAATAATGGAGATGTATGGAAAATAAAAATAAAAAAACATCCAATCATGTACAAAATGAACAAAGTTAGGTTGCACTGACACGGAAAATGGACACGAGACACGACTCGCGGATACGCTTAGGACACCTAAATTATAACGTAAAACAGAACACGACACAACAAAATATCATATTTTGAAGTGTCCGTGCGTCATACTTAAATCCTATTTCAAATAAAATATGTTTCTAAAAGCGGAAAAATTAAAGCTTTAGAAGTGTAGGTTAAATTTCGTTGACAAGCTATTTATTGAGAACGTTTAAAATGTCATATTTTGAAACTTTAATTTAGTAACTGTAAAAACTAAAAAACCAACAAAAATGTATTAATGACCGAGAGAGGATATATATATATATATCATAGTACAAATACATTATAGTATAAAAATCAATATATCATAGCACGGGTCAGAGATTTATGAAAAATCAATACTTTCGAGTACAATAACCAATCACCCCTATATATTAATGCAAAATCCTCCTAATCTATGTGTCTGCTTCGTATGCTTCGTTTGATAAATAAAAAATTATGGTGATTCGTTTGCTTATGTGTCATCCGAACCTAATATTACATAATTAAATAGTTTTCTTTTTATTATAACTTACCTAATTTAATTATTTTATTATATTTTCCCTTATTTAATTCTTTTCTTTGATTCTCCTAATATAAAAATATAAATAAGTCATGTATAATTAGTAGATAAGATTTAAATTAGTTATTTTAATTAAAAGACAAACTACATATGAAATAATTTTAAATAAAATAAAAAACTTTATTATGAAAATAATTAATTAAGTTTTATTGATAATAAATTTTAAAATAATTTATTTTCTGTGTTTTAAATATTCTATATAGGTAAAATATAAGTTATTTACAATTCTCTAAGTATGTAACTACATATTAGTAATGTATTCAATCTAAACATAAAAGTATTAAATTATATACTAATAATTAATAAACATTGATTAGATTATAGTACAATGTGACACGGGTTGAAAGTATGACATCTTTTTAATATCTCAAAATATGTAACTAATAATTATTAACGAACTTATTCTAAATATTAATATATAAAATGATTTAATAATAATAATAATAATTAACATAGACACGGATTTAGAATGTGACACTTTTTAATTTTTTGTAAGTATGTAACTAAAATTATTAATGAATTTAACTTAAACATCAAATAAAAAATTATTTAATATTTATAGTAATTAATAAATAGATTAAACATGTATATGGCACGGGTTGAGAATACATTATTTGAATTTTTTATTTTAAATTTAAAATTATGTAATTATCACAAATATTTTTTTATATTTATCTTTTGATAAGTCCCTTATAATACACGGGTGTTAAATAAGTATATATTAATGCAAAATCTGCATAATCTATGTGTCTAATTCGTATGCTTCGCTTGGATAATAAAAAGATTTAGTGCTTCAGTTGCTCATGTGTCATCCGAGTCAAATATATACCTAATTTAATATTTTACTTTTATTTTATTTTGCCTAATTTAATATTTTATTTTTATTATCTTTAGCCTAACTCAATAATTTTCTTTTATTATATTTTGTCTAATTCAATAATTTTCTTTTATACTCCTAATATAAAAATATAAATAATCCATTTATAATTAGTAGGAAAAATCTAAATTAATTATTTTAATTAAAAGATAAATTACATATGAAATAATTTTAATTACAAAAAAAAACTTATTTATGAAAAATAATTAAATAAACTTTATTTATAATAAAACTTGAAATAATTTAATTTTGAAATTTTAAATATCCTGTATAGGTAAATTATGATATATTTGCAATAATTGGAGTCTGTAACTAAATATTAGTAATGAATTCAATCTAAATATAAAAATATAAAATTATATAATAATAATTAATTAATATTTATTAGACAAAATTAAGAGATGAATGGTTAATCATATAGTAAATTAAGAGTATGACACCTTTTGAACTTTTCAAAGTATGTAAATATAATTATTAACAAAATTAATCTAAACATAAAAATATAAAATGAGTTAATAATAATTAATTAATAGATTAGAGACGAATGGATAATGTAATACTTTTGAATTTTTATAAGTATGTAAATATAATTATTAATGAATTTAATATAAATATTAAAATATCATATTAATTAATAATTATAATAATTAATTAATTGAACAGGGCATGGGAACACATCCTTTCAATTTTTTATTTTGAATTAAAGACTTAATAATTTTTACAGATATCTTTTGAATTTATTCATTTATAAATCCCGTGTAATACGCGGGTGTTAAACTAGTATATTATAGTACAAAAACCAATACATTATAATATCGGGTCAGATGACTTAACAAGTCATGCCCAATCAATCTGGTCTAATACAAGTGTTTGTCCTAAAATTTTGTTGTTATTATCGAACTTAATGAATTTAGTTATTTTCGTTTTAAATTTGTTTATTTTCTTATACTATAGATTTTTTTTCAATTTTATTTTTTATGTATTTTCCAATAATTAATTGGATAGTTCAAACTCGCGAAAATCAGGACACAACAATAGGCGAGTGTGGATGCTCATAAAACTGGCATAGTTGTTAAACCCTAATGAATAAATGCTTCATATTCTTAATTTTACACTTCATGTCAAGTTGGGGCTTTTGAAATAAAAATAAAAATTGGATTAATATTTAATAGTGCAGAGATATGAATTGATAAAGGAAAAAGATTATAAAACCAAGCAATTGTGTATTGAAGGTTAATTGTTTATTCAGAAACAGTATAAAACCAAAAGGGTGAAATGATAATTTTTTTATGTTATGGAACTTGGAAGAAGATGAAATATTTTGCATTACTATAAGACACTCAAGTTTTCACTTGCCAGATGAGAAATCTTTATTAGATTTGGCAGTTTTATTAGCTTTATTAGGTAATTTATATTAGATTACTGGGCTCAAGTAAGTTGAGGAAAAAATTAAAAAATAATAAAAATAATCATCAAATCAGGTAATTGAGACCATATGAGAAATTCAGTGCAATTCCATGCATGAATCACAACATAAGAACACAAATCAATATAAAACTATGATTTTGCTATGAAACTTGCCCTGAATTAAAATAAAAATTAAAAATTGGCTTTATGATGTTGAAATGAAACTATAACAGATGACACACTTAAAGGGAATAATTGCAATTACTACCCTCACGGTTTAGCTCATTACAATGAGATCTATGACACACATAAAGGGAATAATTGTAATTACTGCCCTATTTGTTTAGCTTATCACAAGGGAGTATAGATGACTTTCAAAATTACAAAAAGAACCCGACTACATATACATATATTCCAGATAAACAAAACCACAAGAGTGTATACGTTGATCGTTTAGCATATTATTATTACAAATTTCCCAATTGAATAACTTTTTTTTTTTTACCGCCAATCAACTTCCAAATTTACCAAATGAGTGCAATTTGTTATCCTAATCCAGTTTTACATAAAAATGATACATGAAGATGACATGGGAAAATTTTCATTTTTGGTACATTATGTTGGCCACTTTTCAGAAAAGATACGTGATGTTGTTCAGCATCAAACTACGTCTATTAAGTTGGTACATTCATCAAATATGGTACAAAAAAAGTCCAACCAAGCTTTGATGCTTACGTGATATGATTGAACCATTACCTATCATTTTTGATTTAAATTAAAATGATAAATGATTAAAACTCACCCTAAATTCCTAAATTACCCCCACAAATTGGTGGATATTATCTTCCCAAATTTTCCCCAATTTCAGAGATGAAACCATCACCTCTCCTCCTCAATTTCATACGCAATTAGGTCAGGAAAAAATTACGAGAGGTTTACTATCTCCTAAAATCTCTCTTACCAGTACAAGATAAGTGACCAATCATTGATTTTATAGTTGAAAAACAAATATTCAACAACCAATCGCTCGTCTTGAGATTTCGGCAATATTTTCTTGCAAGTCATATTTTCAGTCACTCCAAAAGGCAAGAAATTAAAAGGCTATGCCATTACAAATTGAATCATCATGTGAAGATAATTGTTTATCCATTCTCGTTAAACTCGCATTTCCAGACAAGTATGACTAATCTTTCCACACAATTTGCATCTTAAAGTCGGAAATAGAATTCGTTTGAATCAAATTAAAAGTCTAAACCGAAAAATAAAATACATGATATTACTGACTTCGCAATTTGTTGAACAGTTTTTTTTTCTAAATCTTCAGAAATTCGTCGGTCCTCACGACGACGTTCCTTATCAGCTCATCCAGCGCCGCCAAGTAGTGCTCCGATTCCTCCAGTCCCAGCCCATCCACCGGCGCGTCGCACCAGAATTCCCCATCTCCGCTGTCGCATCCTTTATAACCGTCTGCCTGGTTTCGATTCTTCTCCGCCTCCAATTCCTTGCAAACATCCGAGTAGTGCATGTTGTAGTCACGCGTCGGCCGGTCTTCTCCGATCTCGGCGGCGCCGCCGTGTAGAAAGCAGCCGATTTTCTTGATTTGAATTTTTCTTCGGCCCTGATTCTACTTCTTCACAATTGAGTGCTTTATTAGGCTGCATCAAAAAAAGAAAGAAATAAATAAAGGGAAGTTAGGGAGATAATATCCACCAATTTGTGGGGGTAAAATAGATATTTAGGGTGATTTTTATTCATTTATTATTTTAATTTAAATAAAAAATGATAGGTAATGGTTTATTCATTCCACGTAAGAATCAAAGTCCGATTGGACTTTTTTTTGTACTATATTTAATAAATTTGTCAATTTAATAAACGTAATTTGATACCAACCAACATCACGTACTTTTTATGAAAAGTGGCCAATATAATGTATCAAAAATGAAAGTTTCTGGACGACATTAATACAGATTCACGAAATCAAGGCTCAGCCAAAAAAATCTTCACATGCAATATCAGAAACTCGGTGAATAAAAGTAAGCAAAATTATAAAAAATAAGAAATAATGTTGAAATTATATTAACCTATATTTTTATAATTATTAATTATGTTTCACGGACGAAACATTGAAGCAAACCAACAATTTGAAAGGATACAAATATATAGTATTTTTTACTTGCCACTTTATGTACAATTTATAAAGTTACTTGACATTTTATCGTGTAAATGTGATGCAAATATATATTATTTATATTAATGTGTAAATGACAAAAAGCATAGTTTACGAAAAAAAAGAAAGAAATAATATTGAAATTATATTAACCTATATTTTTATAATTATTAATTATGTTTCACGGACTAAACACTGAAGCAAACCAACAATTTAAAAAGATACAAATATATAGTATTTTTTACTTGCCACTTTATGTACAATTTATAAACTTACTTAACATTTTATCGTGTAAATGTGATGCAAATATATATTATTTATATTAATGTGTAAATGTAAAAGTATTGTTTACGAAAAAAAAAAGAATTAAATAAAAAGTTGGCATATGTTATTGGGGTAAATGAAAACAAAATGTAAAATAAAGGAAAAGAATTAAATAAAAAGTTGGCATATGTTATTGGGGTAAATGAAAACAAAATGTAAAATAAAGGTCCCACCGAGAATTGAACTCGGGTTACTGGATTCAGAGTCCAATGTCCTAACCGCTAGACCATGGGACCATTGTTGACGACTTTGACAAAATAAATATAGTTACAAAACAAGACGTTACAACAACCAATTTAAACTATCACGAAAATTCCTTCCAGGACATAGTACTGATTAGTGACGAAGCATTTAAGAAAATACAAACACTGTGATTTAAGAACGAACCAAAATTACTCAATAATTAAATCAAAATCCATCGTTAAATGCTCGTTTTAACTTAGTTCATTAACATATGATGATATGAATAAACTTTGAAACATATTTTAAGTTAATAAAATATAAATCTCGATTGGAACTCGACTCAATTAATAAAAAAAAACTACAAAACTTATTAAAAATATTGATATACTCGAGTTTGATCTATTTTTGTTACAAAGAATCTTTGGTTTCTTAGTTTAAACTGTATATAGAATAGACTAATGTTGCCAACGAATAGAGCATTAAATGAACAACTCACGAACAACCTCTTCGTTTATGCTCATTTTTAATCTTAACGAACAAGAAAATATGGTCATTTATGTTCAAGAACTTCTCTGCGAACATGTTCGTTAATGTTCGCAATCTCTTAATTTTTGCATTTATATTTTACTAATCTTGAACTCGGACATTGTACGGATAATTATTTTAATGTAATCTTATGAAATAATTGAATATTATTTTTCTAAAATTATTTAAAATAATTAAACAAGTAATTATATATATGTAGAGTAATATATAAGTGTGTGTGTGTGTTCAATTGTCTTTGTGTCTTTTAAGTAAAAAAGAACTCAGAGTTATCCATTTAATGAATGTCAAGAATAAGAAGTAGAATGTGAAAAGAATACAATTAAAAGATGTAAAATGTCACACATTAAAAAAGAAAACAACCTATTACTAAATTACATTGTATCTACTTGTATACATATAATAACCAAATTCGCAATTTATATTGAAGTCAATCATGAAGTGAAATATAGCCGACATTTGAAAGGTAATTCTATAAATTACCGAGCGTTTAGTTGAGATGTCTATTTGCAAATCACCAAGATTAGACATTCACATAAATATAAAAATTCAACCTTTATATAATTTGAAGCATAAGAAACAAACACCGCTAAACATAACATTTGTAGATATTGAGTTTATATAACAAAATTTGTTCCCCAAGCTCAAATAGGTTCATCCATAAACTATCAACAACAAAACATAAGAAAAAGAAAGAGATTTGAAAAGAAAAAGTCGCAATAATTCTCATATTTTCCTTTTACACTCAAGATTTAATACCAATGTGGCAGAAGTTCAAAAGGCAGCCATAAGCACTATATATATGTTCCTCATCCTCTCACATTTCAACAAAAATATCTCTAACCACAACACAATGAAAAGAAAAAAAACTGGTCTTAGATACTAATACTATATAGCAGAAGAAAACAATTTTATGGTAATAACTGTAAGGTAAAACAAATAAGCAAATGAAAGATACCTACTTGAATGTAAAAAATACATATGTAAAAAAAAAAAAATATCAACACTCGGAGTCATACCGTAGGCTTGTGATCCTCACCTTTCTAAACAGAACCTAATAGAATAATTCGATAAAAGGAGCAGCACATTTTAAACTATTAACATGGAGTTATTATAACCTGGACTTTTAAATAATTCAGCTCAGAAAGTATTATATACATGAAAACAACATAAACATTAATTAAGCCATTTCAATAACAAAATCATTCGGCAAATGACCTTGCTAGAAACTCCACCACTATCATTACAATTTTCCTTTTCCAAAATGAAAAAGGCCATACTGTAAAATTAATTAAAAAGAATCAAAGAGCCGATGTGGAGGTATAAACTCAGATTCATTAAAAAACTTACCACATAAGACATTCGGATTAGGGTATCAGAAAGTCCTCTTCGATAAACGAAATGGGGAACTTGTGGTTTGTACAATAATGGGAAAAATGAAGATAATTAATATGAACGCAGATGAACAACAATGAATAGTCGAAATCTGATTGAATTCATTCTAATCCATAAATAATATGAATTCCAATACATCTTCATTATAGTGTATTATTAATTGGTACCGATTCAAAAGAATTATGAAAAAAAATATACAAATCATCTGTAAATAAAAAACTGAGTTCATTGAAGACAGATCGACTGATTTCCAAAACTCAAATCCGTTGAACTAAACAATTATGGGCAAGACTAAAGAAAATCAAGTTGATGGTAGAAAAGTACCTAGCAAATAATTATGAAAGGATTTTATTAAAGGGTAAATAATTTAAGCGAGGAAATATGACGTTGTTTTTATCAAAAAAATGATGTTATATTCTCTGTAATGACGTATATTATAACTCGCTAACATCAAATTAAGTCAAATCCTCCGAATTTGCTTCTTTCTGCATCGTTGAGTACTCTTCTGTAAATTTGAAAAAAGAAATGAAATCATGAAAAAGAAGTAGGAGATGGAAAAAAGATTGATAATATTTCATCAGCTTATTTTTCATGTATACTACTATATATACAACAACAATATAAAAACAATAAAAGAACCTCAAATAGTATCCATCATTTTCATGTCCTTCCAGTCTCATCTGAAAGAAAAATACAAAATACAATTAAAAAAAATAATATATCAATATTGAAATTTCAATTAGGATATGAGACGGGAATCCTCACAACATATTTACACTTGATCATGTCTTCTCCCATACCAACATTTTACATGTTAATGTTATTACAAAAAATAATCCCCATAATAAATCACCAATAGAACCCAAAAACATAATTGAGAATGACGAATGAATCACTTGCATGATTCTATGTATAAAATGTCGCCCAAACGTACCCATTTACATATGCATAATGCTCGAGCCTCAGAAAATGAACGGCTTCATTCATAGCTGCCTGAGAAACAAATGAGGAAAAAAAATCATAATCAAAATGTACTCAAAAAACAATTATTTAAACTATTCCAAAAACTAAATACAGTTCAAATAAATATCTAATATAAACTTTTAGTGCACATTTCCTAGCACAAATTAATAAACCCCATCATTAAGACACTCATTCGTCTTCCAAAAATCAATACCTACTATTCGTATTGCCAAATATGATATGTTTTATAAATAAAAACAACAATAGTAAACACTAAAAATCATATATAAAAATCGTAGCCCATCACAGTTAATATTTACATTACAAAATCTTTCAATCATCAAAATATCGATAATGAAAAAAAAAAAGAACAATAATAATAAAAAAATAAAAATTAAATTATAAAACCACATCAGGTTTAATCTACACCTGGTAATTAAAAAATAGAAATCACGTCATCTCCGATAATTACCCCATATAAAAAATAAATTATTATTAATTACCATCGGACTTAAGTCCCAAACGACATATAAATCGAACCGGAGGGAGTATCATTCTATTATGAGCATACAAAGTTAAAGGATTCTCTAAAAGGATTGCATACGTATTGTCCTAGAAAATTGAACCCCAAATTTAATCGCATATGGATTCAGGTACGCTTTCGCAAACTAACTTATGATCCTTAATAACTCAATATGATGGTTACTCGTTTATAGCGATAATTTTCGCTAACATTTTATTATCTAACATTAATATCAAGGAAATTAGTTTTATTATTTTTAGTTTTGAATCTAAGCAGGAGCCTGTGGTGGCCCATAGTATTAATGCTCCCCTCTCACCTCATAACTTTTTCCGTCTCACCTCATGATTTTTTGTCTTTTCATTCTTCACAGACGCAGCTTTCTTAAAAAATAATAATAATACATGCAAACCTTTCATCTTCCTCTTTAAATTGAAGCACAAATAACAATTTTCCCGATTTTTAAATTTGGAGCCAACGAAACTAAAGTTAAAATTTCATCCAAAACTTCAAATTTACGTACGGGTTGAGGGTCCTGATTTTTTCTGATTTTTCTTGCTCTGCATTCATGTTCATGGTGTTGTAATTTTGTTGAAGTATTTTTTTTTTCTTAATACCATATAAATATACATGCACCTCCATATGTTTTAGGCAAAACAAAAGAGGGAAAATCTTGTCTTCTCCAAGAAAAATGCCAGTAGATGTAACATGGGGAAGTGGAAGTGATTGATGAGATAAAACTTATTCATAATGATGAGACAGACAAAGTTTTATAGGATAGGGGTATTTGCGGAAGAATTTTTTTTTTTTTTAACTAAAACGTCAAATAATTGAAACAAGTTCTAAACAATAAAACGACATATAAATCGAACCAGAGTGAGTATATGATTATCTTGATACGTATGACCTAGGGACCATAACCCTTATATACTTGAATTATTAGGGTTTACCTATTTTAGTCCATCATTAAAATAGATAGCCCATTGAGTATCTACACATTAAAGGCCCACATTCTATTAAAATACATTAATCCCAATACCTTAAACTTTATTTGATCACTTTTTAATTAGGCTTTCTTATTTGACAATCCACAATATATAATTATTTCACATATAAGCCCAATGTTGGATTAAGTATCCAACAATCTCCCACTTGTGCTATATGTGTAACCTTATAATTATACATTGCAAGAATATAACTGTACGAGCTCAACTTTGTTGTCATAACCAAAATGTATTTATATCCAACCCGGTCCATTAGACATATCAACATAAGATCAAAGCGGCCTTCATTACATTTATCGTAACTCGACCCATCAATGTCACATATGTCAATACAACTGAATGACATGGATCATGATGTGGATGTGTAGTATGGAAATTCCATGTATTGTGATCGTAACATGCTTATTTCCAACTGGTCCACTTTAAAACCTTAGTGAGATCAACCATATGCTAATATCAAAGTGTGAATCAACCAAATAACTTTAATTTCTACAGAAATAAACTCAAAATATCCTTAAACTGAACTAACTGAAAAAATTTATCTACGAAAGAGAACATTATAATCACAAAACTCCCACTGAAACTAAATATCCTCAAAAGGTTTGACACCCATACTAGCAGTATGCTCATAAAACATTTAGGGTGACAATCCCATTGTAAGAAGATCCACAATCATGGAGTTTGTACCGATATGTTTAATACACAATTGTTCACTTTGAAGTCTCTCTTTAACAACTAGAAACTTAGGGGATGCTTGGTTGGTGGGTTTAGAGAGTGGGGAATGGGAAAGGGAATTAAAGTGGTGGTTGGTAACTAAACAACTATGGGTTTGATTGCCCAATTTTTGGTATTAAGCCATACCCCCCACAAGTGGGGGTTATCAAACCCATTAACCTCCACAATCAAACCCATTCCCATTCCCACCAATTTCACCAAGCATCCCCTTAATGTCTATATGCCTAGACTTCGTCGAGCTCCTATTGTTACAAAATAACTTAAGTGACTTTTCAATACCATCCACTATGTGCAGCCCCGTGATAAAGTTTCGGAGCCATACTCCATGGTTTGATGCCTCATAACATGTTATAAATTCTGCTATCATGGTAGAGGAGGCTATAATAGACTGTTTAGCACTCCTCCAAGCTATAGCACCCTCAGCCAGCAAGAATACATAGCCTGGTGTAGATATCATACTATCTTGGCATCCAGCATGATCGGAGTCAGAATAACCAATGATCTCAACTCGATATGACCTTCGATATGTGAGCATGTAATCTTTTATTTTTTGCAAGTACCTCAAGACCCATTTGGCTGCCTTCCAATGGTCTAGTCCTGGCTTTTTCAAATATCTACCCAGCATCCCAACAATGAACTCAATATCCAGACGCGTACATACTTGAGCATACATTAGACTCCCTACTGTCGATGCATAAGGAATCTTCTGCATTTCTTTTTCCTCTAATTTATTCTTAGGGCACTGTTCGAGACTAAATTTATCTCCCTTAGCCACAGGGTTATCTCCTAGTTTACAGTCCTGCATGCCATATCTTTTAAAAACCTTTTCAATATAGCTCTTTTAAGATAATCCCAAAGTACCCCGAGAACGATCTCGGTGTATTTCTATACCTAACACAAAAGAGGCGTCACCAAGATCCTTCATCTCAAAATCTTTAGCTAGAAATCTCTTGGTGTCGTGCAATAAGCCTATATCATTGCTGGCAAGCAAAATGTCATCGACATGCAAAACCAGAAATATGTATTTTCTCCTACAAAACTTATGGTATAAACAATCATCGACCAAATTCATCTCAAAACCAAACGAGATGATCACTTGATGAAACTTGAAATACCATTGTCTAGATGCCTGGTTAAGCCCATAGATGGGTTTCTTAAGTTTGCAAATCATATTTTTTGAATCTCCCAAAACAAAGTTTTCAAGTTGCACCATATTAATCGTCTAATCAATGTCTCCAATTGAGAAACGTTGTCTTTACATCCATCTGAAGCAACTCAAGACCAAATATGCCACTAATGCCATTATAATCCTGAAAGAGTCTTTTGATGAAACTGGAGAGAAAGTCTCTTTATAATTGATGGCTTCTTTCTGTGTAAATCCCTTTGAAACAAGACATGCTTTGTATCTTTCAACATTGCCTCTTGAATCCCTCTTGGTCTTAAATACCCATTTGCAACCAATGGGTTTCGCACCTTCTAGCAATTGGACAAGTTCCCACACGTCATTGTTACTCATGGACTTAATCTCTTCATTCATGGCATCTATCCACTTTTGAGAATTTGAGCTTTCAATGGCTTGATGGAAGTTGATAGGATCATCTTCCATTACTCTAATGTCAGTCTCACTTTCTTGGAGAAATGCAATGTAATCATCTGATATTGTACTTCTTCTTTCCCTAGTGGATCTTCTTAATGGCATAGGTTCTTGAGGTTGTAGAGTTTGTTGATAATTTGTGGAACGGGAGGTTCTCCGATATTGTCTTGAAAGACAAAATTATTAACTCTATCTCCCCCCGCAAATTTAACATTCTCAAAGAACCGGGCATTTCCTGTCTCAAAAATAGTTTTAGTTGTTGGATCATAAATCTTGTACCCCATGGATCTTTCAGAATATCCAACAAAATAACAACTAACTGTCCTTGTGTCCAGTTTCTTTTCATTAGGTCTATAAGGCCTAGCCTCAGGTGGACACCCCAAACATGCAAGTGCTTTAGACTGGGCTTTTTACCCGTCCAAAGTTCATAAGGAGTTTTATCAGTTGCTTTAGTTGGAACTCTGTTAAGGGTATATGCTGCAGTCTTAAGTGCTTCTCCCTAGAGTGATTGTGGTAAGGTAGAATGAATAATCATACTCCTTACTATATCATTAAGTGTTCTATCTCGTCATTTCGCAACACCATTCATAGTGGGTTAACCCGGCACTAAAATACGATCTGATTTATATTTTGATTTAAGTGTAATTCATCCGTTCTGTAATTTTTATTTTTTTTTATTAAAATTACATCCAACCAATATGTAGGGTTTCGATCTCCTTCATGTTTTGTAATTTTCATTTTGCTCTGAAACAAAAGGCTCCAATCTGTAACATGGAACAAAATTCTAAATGTATTTCACAAGTTGAAGTTGTTTATAAACAAATAAGATCTATATCGTTTACCATGTTCTGTTTAATAGTCAAATGTAATCAGCCTGATTTCCTTGCATGTTTCAATGAAGATTTATATATAATCTTGAATTAGGTTATTCCAATTAATTTAGAATGTTTGATTCCCTTTTGTTTCTTTGGTTACTCTATTTAAATTTAAAGTAGCAATTAAATTACTGAAGCTCTTTTTTTTTTTTTGCTGGATTGAAGCTCTATTTTTTTTGCTCGATTAAAACGACAGTGGCTGACAGCGATTCGTTGACGGGTTTGATTGGGCGGCGTGTCTATCCCGATTCATCGACAGTCGAGAAATCTGCGGCAGTCAGAGATGGGAAAATGGCTGCGGTTGGAGGAAGGCTAGAGAAGGCGACGCTGTAACTGTAGTCGGTCATGCCTATGGGTCCGTTCCGTCACCAATATTTAGAGGTATTTAAAAAATGTTTATGAGAATGATTCATAGCATTTTTTTGAACTTTTTGGAGTTTTTTGCAATCACGCGATTCTGATCTATTTGGCTTGTGTGTTTCCTGGAGTTGCTGATCATTTGGTGAGTTCCAATATTTCTTATTTATTTCATTAGAACATTGTAATACATTCAATGTTGAGTGGCAGACTGACACGTCAGCTGTTGCTGCGCAGCAGACAGTTCAACAGCAATTAAATGCCGTTATGACTAATATGGTCATGCTCTCTGATGATGAAGAGGCTGTGAAGAAAAAGAAGTATATTGCCGCTGTAGTTGAGGAAAGGGCTCGCAGCCTTTGTTGCTTCATGCAACGTTTTGTGGAAAAGCGAGTCCTGAGGCTGCAGAAGAGGTGGCTTTGGTGTTGAAGGCATTGTATGATGATGATGTGCTGGAAGAAGAGTTTATTGTGGAATGGTATGAGAAGGGTTTGAGTGGTGGTAATAAAAGTTCCCTGATTTGGAAGAATGTGAAGCCGTTTGTGGAGTGGCTACAGAGCGCCGAGTCTGAGTCGAACGAGGAATAATTTTTTTGCATGTTTTTACTTATTTTATATTATTGAACTTTTTGGTGGTTAACAAGTTCCATTGCAGACTTGCAGTAATATGTGTGAGTGTGTTATTGTGATAATAATGGGCTATTGATATGGATTGTGTGTTTACTTTGAGTGTGTTTTATTGTTTGTCCAAGGAAAAAAAACTACCTATTTCTTGATCTTTTTTTAGGTATCCTGCTGACCTTTTCAAAAGAGCGAAAATCCACTCGGTTCTGGATTGGCACCACTTAAATTCTCGGTGCTGGTATTTATGTTGATCTTTAGCAATATTTATTTATGGATATTATAACCATGCTTTGTGTACCGTCACTTTTTCCAAGCACATTAATGTTGTTGAGATTGAAAATGATATCAAAGTTGAAACTCCAATTTAATTACGTTTATGGTTAACTGTTTATGTAACTCGTTGATTGCATTTTCAGAAAGAAAGTTTGTTGTATTCTTCCATGGTGGGTTTTAGCTTCTTATCGTATACTTCTGTTCAAAATATATTTTCATTTTAAAGCCAAAAGTAAGAATTGATACCTACCCACACCACTACCAGATACAGTAGTGGCCATCCCAAATGAAATATAATAATGTTGATTTCTAACCCCATAAACAGGGTACACGAGGTGAACTAATTACTGAAGAACAACCAAATGAACATACCCAAAAGATTAGTGACAATTTTTTTTTTTTTTTTTTTTTTTGCTGAAATGGCCAATGGAAGTTACAAGAGACTGACTAAGGTACCTCACTAACATGAAATTCCCATGCATGGTCACACATATCATGCCGAATATTCTATTCTTCCATCAGAAGGAAGAATTTATTTTTAATTAGAAAATGCAATAAAAACTGGCATGCATGTATATAATTTCATCTTCAATCCAAGGCTGTAATACGTATTTTTTAATTTTTCTATTTGGTTATAAATATAATGTTAATTGAAGAATTCTTTAAATCATATTAATATCTTATTTGGACTAAATGAAAGATGAAATAAACTCCCTAAATTAACATTTATCAATGTTGTGTATATATTTTGGTTTTGATCTGTTTTGAATTTTTTCAAGTCGAGTGAAATTTATTAATGTTGTTTATATATCTATTTTTATCTGTTTGGATCATATCTTTTTTCAAATTAATTTCTAGAATTCTAATATGCCACATATACTCTTTTTTTATCCAATGAAAAATATAGACTTTATATTACACAATTATTATCTATATAAATACCGACGTATTCTATTTTAATTCAATACTTTAGCTAATTTTAGTCATTAAAATGATTGATTTATTTTGCAGAAAATTATTGTTTTGAAAAGCTTGTTGTTGAATCATATATGAAAAATATGTTACATTCAACAATAATTTCTTAGTTATTAGATATCGTAAAGAGGGTGTTGTGTAATTCATAATTGTTTGTCATTATTTTTATTATTTGATGAAATTTAAAATATTATGATGTCTAATTAAAAAATATATATGCACCCCGTGTTTTGCACGAGCTAGACAATAAATATCACGACTTATATTGGAATTTTCTAATATAATAATTCAAAATATTATGCTTATAAATAAACATTTTAGGTGTTTAAAAATATATTTAAGGAAGATAACACTACATATAGGTAGAAAATTTATCGTAATTAAAAAAGTATTTATAAAATTTAACATTTGTGTACAATATAATCTTCATTGAATATATATTACATATTGTATCTAATAAATAAACATAATTTTATTTTTTATCTATTTAATTATTGTCATTATATATAAACTTCACATAATGAGTTAAAATATTTATCTCTAATTAGTTAACATGGATGTGGTTTATGTAATTATTAATTTACTTTCAACCAAGATTTATTTTATCCATTTGTGTTGAATAGGTTCTTGTGGAGATAGAGAAATTGGTAGCAATAACAAAGTTGACAGGAGTGGAGAAGATGATAAAAAGGTTGTCGGACCATTTTAAATAGCGTGAAGTGATCTAATATAGTAAACACTACAACATAATAAATTGATTAAATGGATATACCAGTGATTTGATTTTATAAATTAAATATTTGAAGTCTTTATCATATACAAGTATTTTAGGTGGATTGTGTAAGATATTTTTTCTTTTTATTTATTTTATTACGTTGCAATGTCGGTCGAGAGTAAAAGGGAAAAATTGTTTGACAAAATTCATTTTTATAATTGAGAAGTTGAATTTCCATGTCTAATAATTTTTAGTATGCATGTTTATTTTTTATTTTAGGAATCTATTGCATTACTTAGAGATATATTTTTAGTATTTCTAAAACTTGAATGAATAGCGTTTAAAGGAAGCCTCTGAGATTAAGAGGCCGTAACAGAGGAAATTATGAAATATTACACATCTTATATTTATATCAAAAAAAATCCTCCACTGTATTAATAATTCAATTTCTAAAGTTAATAATTATTTTTGATATATTTACGTTTTTTATGCCTTTCTTTAATATGCCCGCGTAAAATACGGGTATTCACCATAGGCATTACATAGGTGGAAACACTATCTACAGGGTAATAAATTCATCATAGGGACTGATCAACAGGCATTGAGACACTTGCTAGATCAGAAAATCATGACACCAACACAACAGAGGTGGATCACTAAGCTCCTTGGTCTAGACTATGTTATTGAATACAAGAAAGGAAGTGATAATAGGGTGGTTGATGCTTTGTCCAGATTAAACCTGGTAGAAGGTAGTTGTGAAGCTATATCTACTGTAACTCCTACATGGGTACAACAATTATTGCAGAGCTATAAAGGGGATGCTTACATGACAAAAATCATTGGGGCTAACACCATAAACCCTAACTCCTACCCTCAATTCACCCTGAAGGAAGGACTATACTCAGATATAAGGGCAGATTGGCAGTGGGTACTGACAATGAGTTAAGGCAATCTATCCTCAGAGCTATGCACTCTTCTGCTTTTAGGGGACATTCTGGTATACAGGGGACCTACATGAGACTTAAGAGGGTTTTCTATTGTCCTGGAATGCAGAAGGATGTGACTAATACAGTGCAGGGATGTGAGGTGTGCAGGATGACCAAACCAGAGTGTGGAGCCTACCCTGGCCTACTCCAACCCTTACCTATCCCAGAACAGGCTTGGACCCACATCACTATGGACTTCATTGAGGGTTTGCCTAAGTCCTATGGCAAAAATGTGATACTAGTGGTTATTGACAGGTTCACTAAGTATGCACACTTCCTAACCCTATCTCACCCCTTTTCAGCAATGGATGTGGCTCAGACCTTCCTAAACACTATTTATAAACTCCATGGCATGCCTGTTAGCATGGTGACTGACAGGGATAAGATATTCACTGGCCACTTCTGGCAAGAGCTTTTCAAATTAATGGGGGTTAGGTTGGACATGACATCAGCATACCATCCATAATCAGATGGGCAAAGTGAGAGGTTGAATAGGAGTTTAGAGGGTTATTTAAGATGCATGGTTCACAAAACACCTAAACAATGGGCCAAATGGATACCATTAGCTGAGTTCTGGTACAATACCAACTTTCACACTGGCCTAAAGCTCACACCCTTCCAGGCACTCTATGGCTACCCACCCCCACTCTACAACCTGTATTCCTATTTAGACACTGACAACAAAGATGTACAGACATGCATGCAAGAAAGACAATACATCACTGAAGTAATCAGGGAGAATCTAACACTAGCACAACAAAGAATGAAGGCTTATGCAGACAAACACAGGAAGGACAAGTCTTTTGAAATAGGAGATTTTGTTTTTCTCAAATTGCAACCATTTCGGCAAAATTCAGTGGTGGTTAGGAAAAATCTCAAACTTTCTGCTAGGTATTTTGGGCCGTATGAAATAATTGAAAAGATTGGGGAAGTTGCTTACCGCTTGAAGCTACCTGAAGGGTCTAAAATTCACCCGGTGCTCCATGTCTCTCTGCTCAAGGGACAGGCACTCGCTGGGGTACCTGTATGTCGGGATCCACCTCCTACGGGTCCAGATGGTTGCTTCAAACTCCAACCTTACGAAGTTCTTTATTCGAGGGTGATAACTCGCCTTCGGGAACCGGTACCTCAGATATTGGTCCGTTGGGATGACCGCGAACCACCAGTCGCCACTTGAGAGGATGTCGATTATATCCGCCACAAGTTTCCAGCTTTCGACTCTCGAGGTTATTTTGGTTTAATAACGGACGGTTGGGCATGTAGATGCACCGTTCGATATCGTGACATAGTCTCTTATTGTTGTTTTGAAATTGTATTGGTGGTTTAAAGTTGTTGGAAGTTATATCTTTTTTTTTTGTTTAATTTTAAATTTTCTGTGACATATTATGACTTATATGGTTTGAATGACCTAAATTTAGTTTAGTTTTGGGTTGATTTTATATTGGTAATAATAGGGAAAATAAATGTTGGGTTGACCGAAATTTACACACTCACTCAGCCCTAGTGCATTGGAATATTGGCAATATTCGATTGTAATTAGCTGAAGATTTCAGACAATTTCGGCCACTTAGTGCCGCAGATTCTAGACGATTTGAGCAACTTGGTGTCGAAATATTACACTAATTTATGTGACCAATATTGTGTACAAGTGTCGGCCAATGAGTGCTGAACAGAGTGTAAAAATTGTATTTTGGTTTATTTTATGCTTCATCATTTTCTTTTTCAATTTTCAATGTATAAGAGAGAAGACCCATGATGTTGGCAAAGAGAGAAAATCAAGGAAGAGCATACGAAAAGAAACAATCTACACACGTGACGCCGTTTACTAGTCAGGGACAATCTCGCGATCGTGGGAGTGCATGACACCGATGATCATGTCACTTTATTTTTAGAATTGTTTTGTTATGTGTTTAGTATGCATTTTTAGGACCATGATCGTACTTTGTTGTTTCGTTTAAGTGATTGTACTTTGTTATTTTGTTTATATGATCGTAATTTGTTGTTTCAAATTATGATCACACTTTGTTCTTTTGGATTATGGTCGAACTTTGTCGAATCAGGTTATGCTCGTATTTTTCTTCTTTGGTAATGTGGCTTGTCCAGTATTCAATTTTTGTTACAAATAGGTGAAATAACAATGATAGAGAGATATCAATACACATATGTCTAGTTTTGTGTGTTGTTCAGTCCATCGGTCGCATGAGGTCCTGAGCAAATCTACCAGACCATCAACCTGATCATGAGGAAGTCGTGAGCTTAGGTCGTCATAAGGAACGAGCGCACACATGCACATACATCACAAACATATAATTTAGCAAATTAGAAATTAAATCATGTTGATAGTTGTGGTGTTGTCATAACGCGATAACCGTCATTTTAATCTTGCACGAGATAATTTAATAAATTAGTAAATCAAATTATTGTGAAGCTACTGTTATAGATACCTCTCGTTTGGTTTCAAATAATTGTGCACGTATTGTATTTTTGTTATGTATAAAATAATTTAATAAGTTCACGAAACGTGCACAATTAATGTGTCAAGAGTATACAGTTGCACATGAAATATATAATGTGATAATTCCAAAAGTAAAATTTAAAAAAAAAAAAAAAAAAGAACAACAAACACTTCTTATATTTCGAAATTAGTATTCCCCTACTTATGGATTGAATATATAAAATATCATAAATGAGCTCACTGTAATATTCAACCTTCACGTAGACTAAGCAAACCTCACATCTAAAACTATTATATTAGAGATTTTTTGTAGGCCTGTTCATTTATTTTATGATCTTGAGAGTTGAGTGGAATATAATCCTCATCAAGTAATGTCCCTATTTTGGCATTTGCAAAATCAGAGAGCTCTGACTTCTTTTCACAAGTAGTCGATTTATGGCCTGGTTTACGGTAAAAGAAAAAACAATAATATTTTAGTTAAACTAATGAACCAGAGCAGGTGTGGGGTGAGAATGAACTTTTTATCTAATTTGACGTATCCACATAGTCCGCAATTTTATTTTTGGATTTATGAGCCCCTCTCGACCCAACCTTCTCTGGATCACGAATAGAAGCTTTTTTTTGTGAAAGTCTATCGGGTCACGAATCCCGCTGGAATGCTCGAAATTCGCATTTTGTGTTGGCATCGAATCGGCAAGTACTTTCTCAGCCTTTTTTGTCGTGCATCGAACTCTCTTAATAGACTTTACAGTTGCGGGTTCGGTCTGTGAAGATTTAAGATAAAAGTCACTACATTCTTGGTGAAGCACCATAAACCTCTTCAGTTGTGGATCCACTGTCAGAAATAGAAAGTTGTCTTGCAACTTCTTCTCGGCCTCTATGGTCCATCTCTCACGTACGTAGTCAGCATGTATAGATTGAAGAGTCATATTCTTGAATGCAGTAAAGAGATGACTACATGGCAACCCATCCGACTCTAGCATCTTGCATTCGCATAGATATATACCTTTCGTAACATCAACTTTCACCGACCACTATTTTTTAGATTCCGTTCCATATTTTTCCAAAGTGAATGTGTGTAGACGGTTGTTATGACGTGTTTTGTCAATAATTATGAAACTTTGTTCCTTCATTATTTCTCTTTCGACATCTTCAAATACGGCTCTGGTATAAATATTTGCCAGCTAGATGAAGGAGGTCGTGAAGTGCAATAGTAGGTCGTATCGTTGGTGGCGTTTTTACAGATTCATTTTGTTCTTTTAAAAATGTAGCTCTCATTGAGACGAGTACATGGTGGAAGTGGCGTAGGAACTTGATAATCGTGCTTCCGGCTTTGCCTAGGCTCTTGAATAGAGTGTTTAAAGATTCTGCACGTTGTGTTGTCCTAGTCATTCCCATAAAGTGACCTCGTAGGTATGCCTCGCTCCAATTTTCTTTTCTATCGTACGTCTTTTTAATCCAACTGCTATCTGCAACCCCATGCTTCTCGATCTCTCTTTGACACTCACGCTCGAAACTTTGAATAGACCATCTTGCCATCATTAACCTTGAAAACACGGTGCAAAATTCATGTACTTTCACTTTTTGAGCACAATTTCTATGTTGTGTTTGCTCAATTTTTAAACTGTAATTCTGGACTGTAAGAGATATTAATTTGTGTATTATGATGAATTGTGATACTTGGAGAAGAAGATAGGTAGAAGAGAGAGAAATGGGAGAAAAACTGATAGCATAGTACTGCAAGCTTGCCTTTCCTTTTCATTTCTTCCCCTTAAATAAGGAATAGCTTACACATCTTGTTTTGGGACCACAAGGCCAAGATTCTATTTATAAATTATCTCCAATTTTGAATAAGTAAATTAACAATAATAATAGAATTGAGAATGACGTCTTTGCCCCTTTAGCCCTCTTCATTTATCGCCCTTTGGTCCTCCTGTCCAGCAATACACGCGTCGCCACGTGTCATATTCTTATTGGCGGCCGAAATCTCATCAACTCGGCCCGGACTTGGATTATCTTCATCATTTTGATCCCCAATTCCATCAACCAAATTAGGGTTCTTACCAATTTCCCCTTTTTCCTACTCTCCAAGGCCTGTATACACAACAATAACCCCCCCCCCTCCCCACCCCCCGAATTTGAGATTCTCGTCTCTGATGATGAAGAGGCTGTGAAGAAAAAGAAGTATATTGCCGCTGTAGTTGAGGAAAGGGCTCGCAGCCTTTGTTGCTTCTCTTGCAACGTTTTGTGGAAAAGCGAGTCCTGAGGCTGCAGAAGAGGTGGCTTTGGTGTTGAAGGCATTGTATGATGATGATGTGCTGGAAGAAGAGTTTATTGTGGAATGGTATGAGAAGGGTTTGAGTGGTGGTAATAAAAGTTCCCTGATTTGGAAGAATGTGAAGCCGTTTGTGGAGTGGCTACAGAGCGCCGAGTCTGAGTCGAACGAGGAATAATTTTTTTGCATGTTTTTACTTATTTTATATTATTGAACTTTTTGGTGGTTAACAAGTTCCATTGCAGACTTGCAGTAATATGTGTGAGTGTGTTATTGTGATAATAATGGGCTATTGATATGGATTGTGTGTTTACTTTGAGTGTGTTTTATTGTTTGTCCAAGGAAAAAAAACTACCTATTTCTTGATCTTTTTTTAGGTATCCTGCTGACCTTTTCAAAAGAGCGAAAATCCACTCGGTTCTGGATTGGCACCACTTAAATTCTCGGTGCTGGTATTTATGTTGATCTTTAGCAATATTTATTTATGGATATTATAACCATGCTTTGTGTACCGTCACTTTTTCCAAGCACATTAATGTTGTTGAGATTGAAAATGATATCAAAGTTGAAACTCCAATTTAATTACGTTTATGGTTAACTGTTTATGTAACTCGTTGATTGCATTTTCAGAAAGAAAGTTTGTTGTATTCTTCCATGGTGGGTTTTAAGCTTCTTATCGTATACTTCTGTTCAAAATATATTTTCATTTTAAAGCCAAAAGTAAGAATTGATACCTACCCACACCACTACCAGATACAGTAGTGGCCATCCCAAATGAAATATAATAATGTTGATTTCTAACCCCATAAACAGGGTACACGAGGTGAACTAATTACTGAAGAACAACCAAATGAACATACCCAAAAGATTAGTGACAATTTTTTTTTTTTTTTTTTTTTTTGCTGAAATGGCCAATGGAAGTTACAAGAGACTGACTAAGGTACCTCACTAACATGAAATTCCCATGCATGGTCCACACATATCATGCCGAATATTCTATTCTTCCATCAGAAGGAAGAATTTATTTTTAATTAGAAAATGCAATAAAAACTGGCATGCATGTATATAATTTCATCTTCAATCCAAGGCTGTAATACGTATTTTTTAATTTTTCTATTTGGTTATAAATATAATGTTAATTGAAGAATTCTTTAAATCATATTAATATCTTATTTGGACTAAATGAAAGATGAAATAAACTCCCTAAATTAACATTTATCAATGTTGTGTATATATTTTGGTTTTGATCTGTTTTGAATTTTTTCAAGTCGAGTGAAATTTATTAATGTTGTTTATATATCTATTTTTATCTGTTTGGATCATATCTTTTTTTCAAATTAATTTCTAGAATTCTAATATGCCACATATACTCTTTTTTTATCCAATGAAAAATATAGACTTTATATTACACAATTATTATCTATATAAATACCGACGTATTCTATTTTAATTCAATACTTTAGCTAATTTTAGTCATTAAAATGATTGATTTATTTTGCAGAAAATTATTGTTTTGAAAAGCTTGTTGTTGAATCATATATGAAAAATATGTTACATTCAACAATAATTTCTTAGTTATTAGATATCGTAAAGAGGGTGTTGTGTAATTCATAATTGTTTGTCATTATTTTTATTATTTGATGAAATTTAAAAATATTATGATGTCTAATTAAAAAATATATATGCACCCCGTGTTTTGCACGAGCTAGACAATAAATATCACGACTTATATTGGAATTTTCTAATATAATAATTCAAAATATTATGCTTATAAATAAACATTTTAGGTGTTTAAAAATATATTTAAGGAAGATAACACTACATATAGGTAGAAAATTTATCGTAATTAAAAAGTATTTATAAAATTTAACATTTGTGTACAATATAATCTTCATTGAATATATATTACATATTGTATCTAATAAATAAACATAATTTTATTTTTTATCTATTTAATTATTGTCCATTATATATAAACTTCACATAATGAGTTTAAAATATTTATCTCTAATTAGTTAACATGGATGTGGTTTATGTAATTATTAATTTACTTTCAACCAAGATTTATTTTATCCATTTGTGTTGAATAGGTTCTTGTGGAGATAGAGAAATTGGTAGCAATAACAAAGTTGACAGGAGTGGAGAAGATGATAAAAAGGTTGTCGGACCATTTTAAATAGCGTGAAGTGATCTAATATAGTAAACACTACAACATAATAAATTGATTAAATGGATATACCAGTGATTTGATTTTATAAATTAAATATTTGAAGTCTTTATCATATACAAGTATTTTAGGTGGATTGTGTAAGATATTTTTTCTTTTTATTTATTTTATTACGTTGCAATGTCGGTCGAGAGTAAAAGGGAAAAATTGTTTGACAAAATTCATTTTTATAATTGAGAAGTTGAATTTCCATGTCTAATAATTTTTAGTATGCATGTTTATTTTTTATTTTAGGAATCTATTGCATTACTTAGAGATATATTTTTAGTATTTCTAAAACTTGAATGAATAGCGTTTAAAGGAAGCCTCTGAGATTAAGAGGCCGTAACAGAGGAAATTATGAAATATTACACATCTTATATTTATATCAAAAAAAATCCTCCACTGTATTAATAATTCAATTTCTAAAGTTAATAATTATTTTTGATATATTTACGTTTTTTATGCCTTTCTTTAATATGCCCGCGTAAAATACGGGTATTCACCATAGGCATTACATAGGTGGAAACACTATCTACAGGGTAATAAATTCATCATAGGGACTGATCAACAGGCATTGAGACACTTGCTAGATCAGAAAATCATGACACCAACACAACAGAGGTGGATCACTAAGCTCCTTGGTCTAGACTATGTTATTGAATACAAGAAAGGAAGTGATAATAGGGTGGTTGATGCTTTGTCCAGATTAAACCTGGTAGAAGGTAGTTGTGAAGCTATATCTACTGTAACTCCTACATGGGTACAACAATTATTGCAGAGGCTATAAAGGGGATGCTTACATGACAAAAATCATTGGGGCTAACACCATAAACCCTAACTCCTACCCTCAATTCACCCTGAAGGAAGGACTATACTCAGATATAAGGGCAGATTGGCAGTGGGTACTGACAATGAGTTAAGGCAATCTATCCTCAGAGCTATGCACTCTTCTGCTTTTAGGGGACATTCTGGTATACAGGGGACCTACATGAGACTTAAGAGGGTTTTCTATTGTCCTGGAATGCAGAAGGATGTGACTAATACAGTGCAGGGATGTGAGGTGTGCAGGATGACCAAACCAGAGTGTGGAGCCTACCCTGGCCTACTCCAACCCTTACCTATCCCAGAACAGGCTTGGACCCACATCACTATGGACTTCATTGAGGGTTTGCCTAAGTCCTATGGCAAAAATGTGATACTAGTGGTTATTGACAGGTTCACTAAGTATGCCCACTTCCTAACCCTATCTCACCCCTTTTCAGCAATGGATGTGGCTCAGACCTTCCTAAACACTATTTATAAACTCCATGGCATGCCTGTTAGCATGGTGACTGACAGGGATAAGATATTCACTGGCCACTTCTGGCAAGAGCTTTTCAAATTAATGGGGGTTAGGTTGGACATGACATCAGCATACCATCCATAATCAGATGGGCAAAGTGAGAGGTTGAATAGGAGTTTAGAGGGTTATTTAAGATGCATGGTTCACAAAACACCTAAACAATGGGCCAAATGGATACCATTAGCTGAGTTCTGGTACAATACCAACTTTCACACTGGCCTAAAGCTCACACCCTTCCAGGCACTCTATGGCTACCCACCCCCACTCTACAAACCTGTATTCCTATTTAGACACTGACAACAAAGATGTACAGACATGCATGCAAGAAAGACAATACATCACTGAAGTAATCAGGGAGAATCTAACACTAGCACAACAAAGAATGAAGGCTTATGCAGACAAACACAGGAAGGACAAGTCTTTTGAAATAGGAGATTTTGTTTTTCTCAAATTGCAACCATTTCGGCAAAATTCAGTGGTGGTTAGGAAAAATCTCAAACTTTCTGCTAGGTATTTTGGGCCGTATGAAATAATTGAAAAGATTGGGGAAGTTGCTTACCGCTTGAAGCTACCTGAAGGGTCTAAAATTCACCCGGTGCTCCATGTCTCTCTGCTCAAGGGACAGGCACTCGCTGGGTACCTGTATGTCGGGATCCACCTCCTACGGGTCCAGATGGTTGCTTCAAACTCCAACCTTACGAAGTTCTTTATTCGAGGGTGATAACTCGCCTTCGGGAACCGGTACCTCAGATATTGGTCCGTTGGGATGACCGCGAACCACCAGTCGCCACTTGAGAGGATGTCGATTATATCCGCCACAAGTTTCCAGCTTTCGACTCTCGAGGACGAGAATCTCAAATTCGGGGGGTGGGGAGGGGGGGGGTTATTGTTGTGTATACAGGCCTTGGAGAGTAGGAAAAAGGGGAAATTGGTAAGAACCCTAATTTGGTTGATGGAATTGGGGATCAAAATGATGAAGATAATCCAAGTCCGGGCCGAGTTGATGAGATTTCGGCCGCCAATAAGAATATGACACGTGGCGACGCGTGTATTGCTGGACAGGAGGACCAAAGGGCGATAAATGAAGAGGGCTAAAGGGGCAAAGACGTCATTCTCAATTCTATTATTATTGTTAATTTACTTATTCAAAATTGGAGATAATTTATAAATAGAATCTTGGCCTTGTGGTCCCAAAACAAGATGTGTAAGCTATTCCTTATTTAAGGGGAAGAAATGAAAAGGAAAGGCAAGCTTGCAGTACTATGCTATCAGTTTTTCTCCCATTTCTCTCTCTTCTACCTATCTTCTTCTCCAAGTATCACAATTCATCATAATACACAAATTAATATCTCTTACAGTCCAGAATTACAGTTTAAAAATTGAGCAAACACAACATAGAAATTGTGCTCAAAAAGTGAAAGTACATGAATTTTTGCACCGTGTTTTCAAGGTTAATGATGGCAAGATGGTCTATTCAAAGTTTCGAGCGTGAGTGTCAAAGAGAGATCGAGAAGCATGGGGTTGCAGATAGCAGTTGGATTAAAAAGACGTACGATAGAAAAGAAAATTGGAGCGAGGCATACCTACGAGGTCACTTTATGGGAATGACTAGGACAACACAACGTGCAGAATCTTTAAACACTCTATTCAAGAGCCTAGGCAAAGCCGGAAGCACGATTATCAAGTTCCTACGCCACTTCCACCATGTACTCGTCTCAATGAGAGCTACATTTTTAAAAGAACAAAATGAATCTGTAAAAACGCCACCAACGATACGACCTACTATTGCACTTCACGACCTCCTTCATCTAGCTGGCAAATATTTATACCAGAGCCGTATTTGAAGATGTCGAAAGAGAAATAATGAAGGAACAAAGTTTCATAATTATTGACAAAACACGTCATAACAACCGTCTACACACATTCACTTTGGAAAAATATGGAACGGAATCTAAAAAATAGTGGTCGGTGAAAGTTGATGTTACGAAAGGTATATATCTATGCGAATGCAAGATGCTAGAGTCGGATGGGTTGCCATGTAGTCATCTCTTTACTGCATTCAAGAATATGACTCTTCAATCTATACATGCTGACTACGTACGTGAGAGATGGACCATAGAGGCCGAGAAGAAGTTGCAAGACAACTTTCTATTTCTGACAGTGGATCCACAACTGAAGAGGTTTATGGTGCTTCACCAAGAATGTAGTGACTTTTATCTTAAATCTTCACAGACCGAACCCGCAACTGTAAAGTCTATTAAGAGAGTTCGATGCACGACAAAAAAGGCTGAGAAAGTACTTGCCGATTCGATGCCAACACAAAATGCGAATTTCGAGCATTCCAGCGGGATTCGTGACCCGATAGACTTTCACAAAAAAAAGCTTCTATTCGTGATCCAGAGAAGGTTGGGTCGAGAGGGGCTCATAAATCCAAAAATAAAATTGCGGACTATGTGGATACGTCAAATTAGATAAAAAGTTCATTCTCACCCCACACCTGCTCTGGTTCATTAGTTTAACTAAAATATTATTGTTTTTTCTTTTACCGTAAACCAGGCCATAAATCGACTACTTGTGAAAAGAAGTCAGAGCTCTCTGATTTTGCAAATGCCAAAATAGGGACATTACTTGATGAGGATTATATTCCACTCAACTCTCAAGATCATAAAATAAATGAACAGGCCTACAAAAAATCTCTAATATAATAGTTTTAGATGTGAGGTTTGCTTAGTCTACGTGAAGGTTGAATATTACAGTGAGCTCATTTATGATATTTTATATATTCAATCCATAAGTAGGGGAATACTAATTTCGAAATATAAGAAGTGTTTGTTGTTCTTTTTTTTTTTTTTTTTTAAATTTTACTTTTGGAATTATCACATTATATATTTCATGTGCAACTGTATACTCTTGACACATTAATTGTGCACGTTTCGTGAACTTATTAAATTATTTTATACATAACAAAAATACAATACGTGCACAATTATTTGAAACCAAACGAGAGGTATCTATAACAGTAGCTTCACAATAATTTGATTTACTAATTTATTAAATTATCTCGTGCAAGATTAAAATGACGGTTATCGCGTTATGACAACACCACAACTATCAACATGATTTAATTTCTAATTTGCTAAATTATATGTTTGTGATGTATGTGCATGTGTGCGCTCGTTCCTTATGACGACCTAAGCTCACGACTTCCTCATGATCAGGTTGATGGTCTGGTAGATTTGCTCAGGACCTCATGCGACCGATGGACTGAACAACACACAAAACTAGACATATGTGTATTGATATCTCTCTATCATTGTTATTTCACCTATTTGTAACAAAAATTGAATACTGGACAAGCCACATTACCAAAGAAGAAAAATACGAGCATAACCTGATTCGACAAAGTTCGACCATAATCCAAAAGAACAAAGTGTGATCATAATTTGAAACAACAAATTACGATCATATAAACAAAATAACAAAGTACAATCACTTAAACGAAACAACAAAGTACGATCATGGTCCTAAAAATGCATACTAAACACATAACAAAACAATTCTAAAAATAAAGTGACATGATCATCGGTGTCATGCACTCCCACGATCGCGAGATTGTCCCTGACTAGTAAACGGCGTCACGTGTGTAGATTGTTTCTTTTCGTATGCTCTTCCTTGATTTTCTCTCTTTGCCAACATCATGGGTCTTCTCTCTTATACATTGAAAATTGAAAAAGAAAATGATGAAGCATAAAATAAACCAAAATACAATTTTTACACTCTGTTCAGCACTCATTGGCCGACACTTGTACACAATATTGGTCACATAAATTAGTGTAATATTTCGACACCAAGTTGCTCAAATCGTCTAGAATCTGCGGCACTAAGTGGCCGAAATTGTCTGAAATCTTCAGCTAATTACAATCGAATATTGCCAATATTCCAATGCACTAGGGCTGAGTGAGTGTGTAAATTTCGGTCAACCCAACATTTATTTTCCCTATTATTACCAATATAAAATCAACCCAAAACTAAACTAAATTTAGGTCATTCAAACCATATAAGTCATAATATGTCACAGAAAATTTAAAATTAAACAAAAAAAAAAGATATAACTTCCAACAACTTTAAACCACCAATACAATTTCAAAACAACAATAAGAGACTATGTCACGATATCGAACGGTGCATCTACATGCCCAACCGTCCGTTATTAAACCAAAATAAGATTCAAATAATCTACCGGTAAAAGTTTTATTATTTTACAGTAAAAAATGACAAAGAGTATACCAAAAATCGACATCATGAGATAATGATAAATATACAACCATCAATGAAAGGATAAAATAAATCCTCTAATAACACAAACGAAGATAAACTATACAACCATCAAAAGAAAGGCAAAAAATGCAAATTATTCAGGAGGCACTGTACCTTTAGTCCAGTTCTTTTTATATCATCTTATTTGTGATACATCTAACAATTTATCGACCTCGTTAGTTCACTCATTTGATCAAACAATTATGGGGACCTCAACAAGTCGTTGACTTTGGTATACAATTGTCCTCCCCGACCGACTCCTCTATGAAATCTCACCAACGAGTTTGCATATGCTACACAAGGGATAACCTCACTTACCTGGGTTTTGCTCCAAACTAATTGAATACAATGAGAGACGCATAATTCTGCAGATTGCTTTCGGGAATTCAACAAATCCATTGTTTCCTGGGAGGGGGCGACTTTCTCTTTATATTGAAATGGTTTAATGGGTTAAATCATTTAACTATTGCCGATGAATTATGATTTGGTGATGTTGATGAATGGTGAAATCCTATGGTTTTTGAGCACGAACGGGGAGAACAAGTTCTTCAAACTGTAATGAATTCTTTTTTTTTAATCTTTAATTAACGTAATTCAATAATACAGGATATAAATTTTAAGGGATATCTTTTAAAAAAAAAAATATAAAGTTGAATGGTTATGTTATAAATTAAATAAAGTCAAAGGGATGTCTACAATTAAATAAAGTTTAAGGGTTATGTTATAAATTAAATAACTTTATAATAATAAATTAATATAATTTTATATTTTTTATATTAAGATTATTTGAAGGTTATTTTGATAATATAATAATAAAGATAAGATTATTTATCATAAAAATAAAAAGTAAAACACAGTATAATTGAAAAATACACTTATAACACACAGTTGTACTCAAATGGATTGAATGAGATTGAATAATTACTTAATGTAATGGTATATTAAAAAGTAGACAAGTTACAAGAGAATTGAATTTAGTTCGGTGGTAAATGGACACTTTTTTTGGGCAAGCATACCCATGTTCAATTGTCATTGGGTGCGACCATTTGAGGTAAATTTAAGTAATAATTGGAGTGAATTTTAGTTTTTCCCAAGGTGTCACACAAAAAAGCTGCCATGTAAGTTGTGTGTCCTCCTTTGTTTTTTTGGCCGTTTATCCTTTATTGAACGCATCCTAATTTGGGCTTGGTCGATGCTACCCAAAGGGTACTACCCTGATCCATTCAAATATTGACACGTGGCGGAGACTTTTAATTTATTTGTTTTTCTCTCACTTGGTAAAATACTCCTTCTTTTCCTAGTTCCCGCCCCCGTTTTTCATATTTTTTATTTTTAATTTCTTTTAAAATACTAACTCATGAAACTTAACCAAGGTTAACATTATTTATCAATCAAATTTTGGAATTATGGGTAAATATCTAAAAAATCAAACTTTTTACACTCTTTTTCACTTTTTGGGATTGGGGTTCTAGGGCAGTTTCGGTGAAGAAAAAATTCCTGGGCATTTATAAGTGGATTCAATTTCTTGGAGTTTCAGAAGAATCCATTTTTAAGGAAATGGATATTGAAGAAACTAACCACTCTATTTTCTTTTCCAAGTATGTAGTTTTTATTTTTTGTACGAAGAAATTGTTGATAAAAAATATTTTTAATTGATAAGAAATGTCTATTTGTTGTTGTAGATTTGGAGGGAGGCACTCATGAAGAAGTAGAAATGGCAAATGAGCCGGAAGAGCAACGTGACTCTCCAGAAATGGTGCTTCCAAAAATATAATGAGGTACAACATGGTAATATAATTATTGATGAATTGGAGAGCAAATTAGCGGTGGAAAAAGTCGTGAGAAGTGTTGATGATGCATATTTATTATATTGTAACTATGCACATGCCAAAGGATTTAGTGTCAAAAAAGGAGATCAACGATATTTTCCGCGCACTAATGAACTTCAGGCAAAGGAATTCGAATGTTCCTGTGAAGGAGTGAAAGACGAAAAACGGTCTAATCAAAGACTACCGGTTTATCAAAAACCGATATCTAGAACAAAATGCAAAGGCAAAACTTAAAATCACGAGGGAAAAAGAGGGAGAGTGGAAGGTTAGTAGGTTTGATATTGAACATAATCATGAAATGGTCGCAGCTGATCAAGCTCATTTGATCAGATCATCACGTAATTTATCACATGCTAAGAGGTCCATTCTAGAAGCTATGGTGAGTGCTGGGATATCTGTGAATAATGCCATTTTCATATATGGAAAAAGAAGCGCATGGTCCAGAAAATTTGGGATTTATTCGAAAAGATGCATATGATCACCTCAATCGTTTGAGAAAACATACAAAAATTAAAAATGGAGATGCTTCTGCTTTACTTCAATATTTCATAAAGAAGTCGAATAAAGA
>BMAC01000624.1:737648-751106 GCA_014905375.1 Phtheirospermum japonicum | reverse complement strand
GTAATCCTTCTCTGAAAAAAAAAAAAAAAAAAAAGGTAATGGATGTTTCATTCAAACACAATTCAAGAGATAATTCTGGATATAATGTTATGCATCGTCGACCAGAGTTCACTTATATATAATGCAGGCACTAGTTTAACACCCGTATGTTATGCGTTTTTCATAATAAATAATTTTACACATAAATTGAAATATTATTTGTTTTAATTATATTAAAACTTATTTTCACAATAAATAATTTTTATTTTTACCCGAAAATCACGAAATTAGTTATAGTATATCAAATTACCCTAAAATTGACGGGGAAAGTCATAGAAAATTGAGTTTGTAAAAATATAAAAGATAAAACACCGCTAGTCACATGTGAATAATTGGAATATTATTTGTTCTAATTACAATAAAACAAAATACTCTAAACTTGACGGGGAAACCCATAGAAAACTGAACTTTTGTACATGCAACAACGTTGTCACATGTGAATATGTGATATAAGAAATTAAAATCTATAAGGCGTTGATGATTCTATTAAAAAACGTCGTGTATCTAACTCGCAATATTCATCGAGGCCGGTAATAGTCAAACCTTATAACTTGCCGCCCTTAATGTGTATGAAAGAACAATATATGTTTCTAAGTATTCTTGTTTCAGGCCCTAAAAATCCTAAGGACAAGTTGGATGTTTTCTAACAACCTCTAATTGCAAAGTTGAAACAGTTGTGGACGGATGGTGCTGACTCGTATGATGTGTCCAAGAAGCATAATTTCAAGTTGCAGGCAGCCCTTAGTGGACAATTAGTGATTTTTCCGCATACTCCATGTTGTCGGATTGAAGTACGGCCGGTCGAAGTGCTTGTCCATATTGCATGGAGCAATCTGATGCATTTACACTGAGGTATATCGAAAAATAATTTTGGTTTGATAACCACCGGAAGTTTCTAAAATGTGATCATCACTTTTGAAAAAGTAGGAAGGTTGATGCTCCCCCACTAAACATTCGTTTAGGAGTAGAGATATTGGCGGAGATAGATAGACTTGGGCTTCTGAACGTCACTGAGTTAGAAGCATAACGTGTTAATACTCAAATTGCAAAGACGAGCGATTAGAAGAAAAGAAGTATTTTTTGGGATCTTCCATACTGGAGCACAAATTTAATTCATCATAATTTAGGTGTTATGCACATTGAGAAGAATGTGGTCAATAATGTGTTAACACGTGATGAATGTGAAGGGGAAGATAAAAGATACGTCAAAATCAAGAGATGAGTTGAACGATTACTATTTTCGTCCATCGCTTCGGGCTAATGACTCGGGAAAGTATCCCAATGCTTCTTACACAATCGATAAAAAGTCAAAAAAAAATTTGTGTAAATGGGTTAAGACTCTTAAATTTTCAGATGGGTACGCTTCAAGTTTGGGACGCTGCGTCTATATAAACGGATTGAGATTGCATGGGATGAAGAGTCATGATTGTCATGTGTTTATACAACGATTAATGTCGATTGCTTTTCAAGAACTACTCCTCAATCTAGTTTGGAAAACTCTAACAGAGTTGAGTTTGTTCTTCAAAAACCTATATGCAAGAGTTATCGAAACTTGTGATATGGCTCGTTTGGAAAATAATATTCTTCTGATTTTGTGCCAAATTGAGAAGATCTTAATTTTTTTTGACTCAATGGAGCATTTGCCGATCCACTTACCATATTAGGCAATAATTGCTGGTCCAGTGCAGTATAGGTGGATGTATCCTTTCGAAAAATATCTTCGTAAACTTAAAAATAGTGTAAGGAGTAAATCAAGTTCCGAGATCTCGATTGCAAATGCTTATCTAATTGAAGAGGCGTCAACTTTTAGTTCGTACTACTTTGAAGAGTAATGAAGACGTTTAGAATGATGGAGACGACGATGATGAGATTCCATCAGTATTCAAAAATCATGGTGAACCCTTCTCATCCGTGGAAGGAGAAAAATGATTGTCAGGTCAAGAGTTTGATGCGGCGAGAAAATACGTATTACTAGATTGTGATGAACTCAAGGATATTAGCAGGTACAATTGATTATAAATAATATTTTATGTATTACTTGATGTAATTAATTATAACATTATTTTACTACTTTAAATATGTAGCTTTTTCACGGATGGCATTAAACGTCAACAACTGAATATTTCAGATGAAGAATTAAATGGAAAATTAAAAAATAGATTTTCCATTTAGTTTGAAAACTACGTTAGTCAAATTTTGTGAGGTTTGTTTATATAAATATATTACATATTTGTATTTGGATAATGTAACTTTATGTCATATATTATAGGTTTGGGATCCCTTGAATAGTATAGTCAATAATTACATTATGAGTCTAGCGTTCGGTCCATCGCGTTGTGTGACTTCATTCAATGGCTACAAGATGGATACAGATTTCACACGATTGCATACGGATCAGGAAGGTCTACATCAAACATTGGGGTCTGTATAAAAGGATCAACTTATGGAGAAGATGAATATGACTATTACGGTCATTTGGTAGAGATTGTCAAACTTGAATATTAGGGATCTGTAGCATACTCTTATTCAAATGCGAGTGGTTTGATCTGACTCCAATAGGCACGGGAGTGCACTCTTAATATAAGCTTGTCGACTTTAATCATGTACGTAGATTCAATCATTGCGAGCCATTCGTACTTGCGGCCCAAGCTACTCAAGTTTATTATTGCCCGCGTCCGAGTTTGAGACGAGATATGGTCGACTGGTTGGCAGCTTGTAAGATTAAGGCAAGATCAACAATAGGTTTCATAGAAGAGTGAACGCCTGAGCAATCATTTCAAGAGGATGTTGTTGAAACGCATGGTGTAATCCAATTGGAGGATGTTGATTTCCAACTTAATGATCCACTTGTCGATGATGTCGATACCGAACTAGTCGATGATGCTGATGCCGAACTTGTCGATGATACGAAAAATGAGTTTATAAGTGAAGAAGAGACAAACGACGATGATTAGTTTGTAATTTGTGTCGGTTAAGGTTATAATATTATATAATTAATTAATATTTAAAAAATAATATAATGTTTTAAATTTATTTGTTATTAATTTAACTTCAATGTGTTCGAGGTCGTTTAGATGAGGGGCAAGGGTACTATTGGTCGTTCAGAATCAAGTGGTCGTTCAGGATCATCTGGACCCTCAGGTTCTGGTCCCTCAGACTCTTGTTTTTTCAACTCCTCGTCGTTACAGCCAGTTGTGCCGACGACCTCTGATAATTTGATCAACGGTTTGGACGACATACATCTGGATGGACCGACTCCATGCGAGACCGTACCAGAGAGTCCTCCTATTTATGATCAGTGTTGTCGACTTTCTAGAGGCATCCTTGTTTATATCGTCGGTCGGAGGTAATTATTATAGTATTTAATATTAATAATTATATCGTTATGAATTATAAGCAACTTCTAAAAAAATTCATTTTAATTTATATATATTTTAGAGTGCGGAGTAGCTCTACATATTTACCTGCGATTCTTAGATGGATTCTCGAGGCTCGTGTGCACCCAGCTGGATGGAGGTATAGGCATATTCCTCAGGATCATCGTGACACATGGTGGCGTCTGTTCCAGGTATTTCCAATAAATATGAACTTAATTTATTGCATTACGTGTGTTTATATTTGTGTAACTAATTACTTATTTTATGTTGTCTTAAATATGCTTAATTATAGAGTTCATGTTATTGGGACCGGAGGTGATATTTTGATGATGTCATTCGCCAAGCCTTTTACGTATCTATGTCTTATATTTGGTCTAGTCGTCTTAATGAGTGGCGTTAGGCGTATGATGTCAGGGGAGAGATATCGGCATCTGTTGTCGAGCAGACTTGTAGGGCTTGGCAGGAGGCGTGGGCGAGGCCAGAGGAGGTTGAGAGGTCAAGGAGGGTTACCAAGAACCGGATGAGCGAGTTAGAGAGTCCTGGTACTGGGATATCTAAGCACAGAGCCGAGTCTCGTGTGGCGAATCGCATATGAGATAACATCGTAAGTTATATATATAAATTTAAAAATTTATAATTCAAATAATATATACATATATATATATATATATATGATAAAGTATTAATTGTTACAGCGAGAGGAGACTGGTAGGGAACCCAATGCGTACGAGCTTCTACTGAGTCTGCATCAAAGAGGCGACGACTCGTTTATGGACCCCAAATCTCAACGGATAGTTGTAAGTTTATTTAATTTCTAAACAAATTAATTTATATATTAACTTTATTTTTGTCATTATTATGCATGAAAATAATTAACGATTTTTTAACTATCAGACGGAGGTTCAGATTACTTTGTAGAGCAGATGTGCTGCATCACAAGAGTCTGGCATGTTTGTCGACCCGAACGACGTTTACCTCTCCGTTGTCAGGCCCAAGAAGGGTCGATGATTTGGGACGGGATCGCTCACCAAGGAGTTCGATAAAGGCTCCACCTCTACATCATCCCAGCTAGTCGATCTTCATCTGGAGCAGCTGCAGATGCAGTTCGAGGAGGCTGAGACGAGGCATTTGGAGAAGTTGCAGGGATTGCACGATCCACAAGCGCAGTATCAGGATGAGTTGCAGAAGATGCGCGAGGCACATATGCAGGCCCTGATAGAATTCGAGCAGCGACTCCAGTGACAGGTTGAGAAGCGTATTAGGGCCGCGGTGGGAGCACAGCCTCCTCCTCCTCCTCCCCCTCCCCCTCATACTGATTAGATTGATCTCGAGATGTTGGATTATTTTTGTATAATTCGTTTTGAATTACTATTGTCGAATTCATTTGATTATGATTCGTATTTATATTATTTAATTTATTTTGCATTTGCGTATTTTTTAAAAAATATTTTTAAATAGGTGGATGAAAAAAAATAGGTTCATTATTTCAATTAATAAAAATAATATTTTAAAAAAATAAGAATACATTTACCGACGGCTTTCCATGTCCCTCGGTAATATTAAATAGTATTTTATTTTTTTATTTTTTTAATTAATTCCCGACGGGCAACATATCCATGGGTATACCGACGGGCAATCTTCCGTCAGTAAATCTCAATTATCGACGGGCGTCATATCCATCGGTAAATACCAAAAAAAAATTAAGAATGTCGATGACAGTTTTCCGGGGGCAAATTGCCGTCAGAAAGCCGTCGGAATTTACCGATGGGTCAAATATCCGTCGGCAATTGAAATTACCGACAAAGGTTTCGCCGACGGTTGTTATTTGTTGATAATCCATCGGTAAGTGATTTACCGACGGATTACCAACGGATATGGCCGTCAGCAAATTCCCTTTTTTTTGTAGTGATAATTATTATTGACCAACATGTAATGATTAAGATTAATCTATTGATGACTACAATGAACTAGGACATAAGGATGAATTCTGACACTAATATGAACATCCTTGAAGACTATAAGAACATGGGCAGTGGACTAATTGGAGACCAATAGACTAATATATCAAATCATAAAAACAGTTAACGAAATGTTTATACAAAACTTATAATGAAAAATTAAACTCCAAGTATAATATATTTCTGAATTATGTTCAAAGAACATAATTCGATAAATTATATATATATATATATATATATATATATATATATATATAAGAGATTTAGACTAAAAGAAATAAGCAGGAATTATCATAGCAAAATCGGTAATTCAAAAAGCCCTAAAAAGTCCATCAAATATGAATAAACGACAAAACCTTAAAAATGTGATTCTAGCCGCAGAAATAGCAAGAGAGATGCATTTTTATAACGCACCTTCGAGAATGTCATGGGTGGCTGAAATCGTTGGAATTTCAATTTCAAACGGTGGCAAAATAGTGATATCACTGCAATTTTCTCTCATGGTATCTTGAGAAAGAAAGCCGAAAATAAATGGATTTGAACAACGGTAGACTAGGAATGTGATTGGGATTCTACCGTTCTCTAGTGAGGCGAGGCGCGGAGCAAGGATTCGCGAAACTCGGCTGATTTTTGGTGTAGGGCAGTGTTTTGAAAACCGGACCGGACCGGCTGGTCCGACCGGGTTAGCCGGGAACTGGTCCTGAGCCCGGTCCGGTTTTTTTACTTGATCCGGTTCGAATCTTTTTTTTTTAAGTAAAAAAATAAAAATATGTATTTCTATTTATTGCAAATATCAACTTAATATCAAGATTGTTTGAAGTAATCCTAAGATTTTTTAAATGATCTTGAATTTTATATGATCAAGATTCATATTTGCATGCTTTCTATTTCAAAATTATTTTAAATGATACTAAGTTTTTGTTATCATAATAAATTCATATAAAATGAGATTGACTTTGAATAGATGTGTTGGATAACAAAATTGTACGTGGTATATATGATATTAATATTACTGCTATTTTTATTGCATTATTATTAATTGTAATATATATATATATAATGGTCCGATTTGATTCCCAATTTTTAAAATTTTTGGTCGCGAGATGGGAACCGATGGTTGGGCTTCTTTTTTACTTTTCCTTTTATATGAAATCTAATTTGTCTAGGTCGGATTCGGGTTTGGGACGATTTGAGGCTCCGTCATACAATAAAAAAATCCGTGTGGCCGTCATGTTCGGGTGTTTCTCATTTCCTTAGTAGGTATAAGATGGTCTTAAGAGAGTCCTCTAAATTAACGAGAAAAAACTTCCAAACCCGATAAAGAAAAATTCGTAGCCCAAATCTCCACATGGGAACAAATCTCTAAATCCGGAGTGGCAGATCCGCAAGATTTGTATTCCAGTTGCCCTATTTACTCTCCAAAGGTTAAAAAAAGTTTGGAGTCCTTTGATCTACCTTCGATGGATTTCTACTACGATAGCGATGATTATGATGATGATGTGGAGGAAGAAATATTCGGATATGGCAGCGACGAGGAGGAGGTGGCCGACGCCAGAGAGGAGGAGCTTCTAGATTTTGTCGCCCTCCTCAGCCCGCGCCACAAACCTTACAAAATCTTGAAAGAAGAGGAAATCAGGCAACTCCAAGAAAGTGATATTTTGGATGTTTCCAACGTTCTCTCCGTGTCCAGGAACGTAGCCTGCACCCTGTTGTGCCAAAACAACTGGATGCCGAGCACCGTTTACGACAAATGGTTCGGCGAACATATTGACAACAAACAGCCCGTTATCGAATCGGCGAAACCGCCTAAGAAGAAAAAACCACCTAAGAAAGACAAATGCAAGATTTGCTACGACAACACAAGAATAAGAAAAATCATACTGAGAGACAATGTGTCAGCTGCGTGTGGCCATCTCTTTTGTGTTGATTGCTGGAGAACTTACATCAGCACGTCGATCGAAAACGGCCCTGGTTGCCTGACGCTGACTTGTCCCGAGCCCAGATGTGAATCCCATCCGGGCCCCGACATGGTGGATTCGATTGCATCCCCGGACGACAAAGACAAGTACTACCGGTACCTCTACCGATCGTACGTCGAGTCCAGCCCGAACAGGAAGTGGTGCCCTGCCCCCGGCTGCGATTTCGCAATCGAGTTCGACTGGGTCGAAGGGGAAAGCTACGACGTCGCGTGCGATTGCGGTCACAAAATGTGTTGGAATTGCGGCGAGGAGGGCCACAGTCCCTCGGATTGCGAGACGGTGGCTAAGTGGGCAGAGAAGAATAATGGTTCCGAGGCGGACAGCGCGACTTGGGTAACAGCTTACACCAAGCCCTGCCCCAAGTGTCGCCGGTCGATCGAGAAAAACCAGGGCTGCAATCACATGACGTGTGGACAGCCCTGCGGGTTCAACTTTTGCTGGACGTGCCTCGGGGGCTGGAAGGGGCACGGGTTTGGTCAATGCAACGGGTACAAGGAGGATAAGCGTAGCGATAGCGAGAGGGACCGAGAAAATGCCAGGGAAAAAATGGAAAGGTACAAGCATTACTACGAGAGATGGGATTCCAATGACAAGTCGAGGAAAAGGGCTCTGGATGATCGGAATACCGCAAGGAACGAGCACGTTGGTAGGTTGATCGAGATGCAGAAAGAATCTAGTACTAAGTTGATGTTTGTGGTCGAAGCTTGGGAACAGATTGTGGAATGCAGGCGCGTATTGAAGTGGAGTTATGTTTACGGATACTACTTGTCGGTGAGTGAATTTGGGAAATTGAGATTATTCGAGCACTTGCAAGGGGAGGCGGAGTTTGCCCTTGAGAGGCTTCACCATTGTGCCGAGAAGGAGATGGATAAGTACTTGTGGGCCGATTGTTGCGAGGATTTCAAGGACTTTCGTAAGAAGCTGGCTAGTCTGACTTCGGTTACGAAGAATTATTTCGAAAATTTGGTTAGAGCGTTGGAGAATAATCTTTCTGAAGTTCAGATTGCTGATAGGAAGGAACCAAAAAAGCCCTGGAAAATCTAACTTGGCTTACGAGATTTGGGTTAGTTCTCTAGTTGCTTATTTGATAAGAAAGTTCTTTGGTTTTGATTATGGGGTTCTTATTACAAATTTATTGAGTAGGTTCATTTTCTTGGAAAAAATAATACTACTCAATTGTTCGTTTTTCTTATTGCTCAAATCGGACGGATATCATAATTTGAATTGTGTTTGAATGGAACATCTTTTTTTACGTTTTTCTTTTTCGAATTCAGATGAGTATGGGTCGGGTTTGTGCGATGATTTTGAAATATATAATAATGATTAAAACGTATCTCAAGTTTGGCTGAAGTAGTAGTTTGAGATCGCAGTTTCAATAATATGATGTGAAATTATTGATTAATTGAAAATAATTACCATCATAAATATGAAGTCCGTAGGCTTTCGATGGGATTCTGGTATTGAGAATTATGTGAATAGTAAGAATCTTTATTTGTTATAAGATTCACAATCCTTTATTTTTACTGTAGATGTCAAATCATGTTTAAAAAGTGAATGATAATGTATTTTTATATTGTATTTGATGTCAAATCATGTTTGGAAACTTTTTACTGTAGATGTCAAATCATGTCTAAAAAGTGGATGATAATGTATTTTTATAGTATTGTATTTGATGTCAAATCATATTTGGAAAGTGGATTATAATGTATTATTATATTGTATTTAGTAACATTTAATTTTTAAAATATAATGATGATATGATAAAATAATTGAGTGTGGGTAAAGAGTAAGAAATTGTTGATTCGAGAGTTTTAAACCAAACAAGCCCCTGAGAAAGCATTGTACAAGCACCTTTTGTTTTTGTTTTTGTTTTTATTTTTTCCACATTGGGAAGTAATATTGTGTATTTAGTTGGCATTTCGTCAGAGTGAAAATCAAATGCTGAGTATTAAAGCCTGACCTAATACTATTTCAACCTGCTTTAGTTGTTATGTGGGAAATTTATGGGCCCTTTTGGTTTTGGACCATATTATTGAATCTAATACAATTATATCCAACTAATCATCTAATCATTCAAGCTTTGTAATTTAATTAATGGCTACATTCAACCGTAGTTTCGATTTCATAGATACATAGTATCAAAAGGAGTCGTAGAACTCCCCAGTTCCCTGTAACACAAACTCTAAAACCTTGATTATTATATCATGAATCAGATCTACATGAACAAGACCTCTTCGTGTATTGAAAGAAAAATAGTGAACTCATGTCGAGCTTATACAAATCAAAGACGAGTTTATAATATTTTCAGTATAAATTTTTGATCAATATTTTTCATGCCTTACATCAGTGAATCATACAGGTATAAGGTTGTCCTAAATCATGTGGCCAGAAATACTACTGTACACTCTTACAACGTCTACCTATAATGTGTGGCTAATAATGCTACAGTACAATCTGACAGCGGTAACGGGCTGAATTGTACTGAATTAGGGTTGAAATCATCTGATGTAGTGTAGGCTCTAAGTAATCACAATGGGCTCTTATGACAACCTCTCGTACGACCTATCAGGTCGGCACTCATGCTACTTAAAGTTATCAAGTCACTGATTAGGTCAGCACTCATGCGACCTCAAATTATCATGTCACTGATAAGCTCTGTACTCGTGCGATCTAAATCCATTAAGTCGCTCTTGTTTGAGCTTTCGTTTAACACATATACATTAGTATCCCCTTATATTTATATAATAATATAGAATTCTCATATTATAGTCTGTTTTTCCGAGCTTTGTCTGTCAAATAGCATATTCTAGTAATCAGTGAATTTATGATAAGTCCCTCGTACCAGACCTACTTGAGCTGAATGAAAGGAAACTTTCATGTTCGATTTTATTAGAAGTTAGAAAACCTGTTCTAAACACTCTCGCCCAATACATATATTGTGTACATCAGTTGTTAGTTATGGATACATCACTATATTACTATGTATATATTACATATATTTCTAAACTTGTGTTATTTACATCACTTGTGTGAATACATCACTCTGCAATTATTTGTACATTAATAATAAAAGATTTTTTTTTATTTACTTCAGACAATATTACTGAAATGAAAGTAATAATTGAAAACAGTGACGACATGACATTATTTATATAGAGGAGATCCTAAGTATCAAGATGAAGATTGGAAAATACTTTATGGTAATGAAAAAATACGGGAGATTGAATCCCCATCGGCCAATTCGGGGAATGGGTTTTTTATTTATTTAATATATGAAATATTTTGAATGTGGTGAATATTTTAGATGACGTTGTAAACATCCAATGTAATCTTTCAATATTATGCTACAAAACATAACATTTGTGTATGTTAGCATCACATTTATATTATATGTACATCATGTTTATGTAACATGTACATTAATTACATGATTAATATACATTATGTTACTAATAAGGCTAAGGATATTAGTTGACTTGGTATTTTTAGTAAATATCTTTTCTGATTGTATTTCCTAGTTACTCTTTACGGTCTTATTGTTGTATCTCTTTTATTTATACATATTAATAGAAGCTCTCAATCACCGTGAATTCATTGGTGATTCTAAAATTATTATCATGGTTACACATCACATTTATGTTATATATACATCGAGTTTATGTTGTGTGTACATTATTTACATGATATGTGTACATTATATAAATATTTATATATCACATTAAAGTTATATTTACATTACATTTATATTGTATGTACACCAATTCTTTTTATATTATATGTACATTAATAAGATACTAAATATACACCATATACCTACTTAAATAGGTACATTATTTTTTCAAATCATGTACATCATATAAGCTCATTATGTCATCGTATATAAAGTTATTTTTAGTTCACTTGTATAATATATAATTTACTTTTAACACTCGTGAACTTCAACAACATGGTAAATATACATATAAACACCACTAAAATACATTGGGAAAAAAGAGAGAAATTAAATCATGTATAATATGTGCAATTGTTAAAAACACCATGTACATCAATAATGAGATAATATTACATCATATAAACTAATTGCAAATTCTTAATAATTTGCCCCTATAATATGAACTAAACTTTCAAATTGATGTACGATGTCCAGTATAACTAATTAAATCAAAACTTCCAACAATTGGGTGAACAAGATACCCATTAATCCACGTAATCCAATACATCACATAATCGTACAACCGAATATCAAAAAAACACCTGAACTAAGCATAAAAACCCCAATTGATTTTGAGAAGAAAAGAAGAAGATTATGCGATAAAAATCCTCAACTCCGACCACCAATTAATTCAAACGGCAACGTTTTGCACTCGAATGCACATTGCAATGTGCACCTGATTGTACTGTATAATTTGCGGCATTATATATACACCAAGTATGCAATTATATCATACAAAAGGCAAACACTTATATTTGGCCAAATTGACGGGTCATAACCGTTAGGCCATCTGATCAGATTCGATAATGTATTTTTTTTTAGTAATTAGAGGTTTTGTGTTTGTTATAAACTTGTAGATGCATGAAGCTGCTATGGAGTGTTTTGATGATGGAGAAGAAGTAGAAATCTCCACCTCCACGGACCACAATCAAGGAAGTGCATTTCAAGCGAGCGTTTGGAGAATATATCTCCCTCTGTTTCTTCATCAGGTGATTCTTGATTTTACTGATCCATATATTCTTTTTACTCTTATCAAGTGATTTGTTTCGTTGACTCCTGATATATTTTTTGGGTGCAGCAAATAGGATATTACAGGACCTTGTCAAAGAGGTTGAAAGCTACATGAGATCGGCAACAGTAGTGTGATTGGATGTGCGACGATGATCAGTATAAGAGGAATGTGTCTTCCTAGACTTTCATTTTTATTAGGACAGATTTTTTATTTTAAACAATATGCATGTTAGATAATTAAAAGAGACTGTTTTGGTTGAGAGTTTCTTGTCCTGGTTTTTATTAGTTTGGTTGTGGTGCAGTTTCTCTCTCTCTCTCTCTCTCTCTCTCTCTCTCTCTCTCTCTCAAGAAACTAGTAATGAATCGACGACCTCTTTCCAATAAATATCATTCTTTCAACTAAATCTTTCAGGAGCTCTTATCGCCGACATATTTTTCAATTTTTGTATGTTGAGTTCAAAAAGGGGAGACATCTGGTAGGTTCTACAAGATTATCTTTGTCGGACAATGTGTGGTAGTAAGCTCGTGTACAGGTGGTTGTGTTGGTATAGTGAGGGGCGAAATCTGTAGGTCGGCAAGTCTACTCTTGTTTGACAGTGTATGGTAGTAGCTCGTGCCCATATTGAAGGTGTTGGGGATGAGGTTGGGTTTTTCTGCCGCGTTTGCAATTGGTGTGGACGATTGCCAAGTCTCCACTCGGTGGCGAGTGGACTGCTAGTTATGGTAGCTCCACCTTTTAATCGGTTCTACTGTGTAGTGGTTTGTGTTTCGGTTTTTGTGTCGGTCGATTTTGTGTTCGAACAGGCAGAGGTTGTATCTCTTTTAATTCTGATTTTTTAGGTCAATTTGTTAGATTGTTCCTCACTTATCTGTTGGATATATGTAAATATTCAAACAGAATTGCCAAAGGAAAAAGAACACAACGTGCAGATATTGAAAATCCTGAGTTCACCCATGTCATAAACATCGAGATGTTTAAATGAAATTTCCATATATTGTATTAATATTTGCACTTAAAACTTGAACACATTAAACACTAATACGTGTTCAAAACAGAGTTCAAACATTAAACATGAGTTCAGATTTTCAGCCTGAAAATTAAATAATGTTCGAAAAAATTTCGAAATCCTCAAATGCTTAATATAGGGAGAACTCGGGTGCCAAAATCCGCCCCTTAGTTTAGAATGTCGTATAATTTTAAATTTCATTAAATTGCATGAATAGATTAGCATGTCATATAATTCTAAATTCCATTAAATTGCATGATTAGGACACTCATCACTACCATTTGATTAAAGAGGCTATATAACTAAATAACTAATCCCGCCCTTTGTTTAGAATGTCGTATAATTCTAAATTTCATTTAAATTGCATGAATAGAT
>BMAC01000624.1:700061-719723 GCA_014905375.1 Phtheirospermum japonicum | reverse complement strand
ATATATATATATATATTATATATATATTCTTAGAACGACGTAGTATTTCGGTCTTTATTATATTTCAGTCTTAATTATATTTTCGGAATTTACAAGAATTTCGATCTTAATTATATTTTCCATCTCTCGAATGAATATGATAACCTTATAAAATATATATTTGATATCCCTCAAGGGGTCCTTAATATTTTCACAATTTCAATTTCTTCTGGTTTGAACGTCACATTAAGGGTAATTTGCTATATTTAACAACTAATCCCGTTGATTGCATGTATAAATGTACTAGAACATTATTTATTGTGAAAATGATGTAATGTAAATAGAAATATACCAGAACTTGAACGATTTTTATATTGGAACGAGACGCCACATAAGTTTTAAAATACAATCATATTTAAGATTTTTTATTTTATTTTTATAGCTATCACAAATATTTCAAAAGTGTCATTATAAAACTCGCGTATAATGAACAAGTCATCTTTATTTCACAATATTGATAATTAAGAGCATAAAGGGTTGAAAATTCTTTGTTGCGACGAAAATGATATCATTATAAACAAAACAACTAATGTAGCATAAAAAAATTCAAAATTTAAAGTGAACAACATTTTTTTTCTTTTTGATATAATAATTCACATTCTTAATATTTTTTGATAATTTCATTTTTTAAATTTTTTATATTTGCCCGCGAAAATCGCGGGCTTCCACACTAGTGTATATATATATATATATATATATATATATATGGGTTGGGTTCAAATGAGAACCCGTCATTATATGTGAACCTAGGGACTCATCTTGACCATTAGATTGGATAATCTTGATGGTTGAGATCATGACATGTCAGCATGGTAATAATGTAAAAAAAATAATTAATTAATTAAAAATGGTATTTTGGACATATATCAACATTTACAAAGAGCACTACATTGTTCTTTGGAAAGCACAATAGATTAAGAAAAAAACACTACGATTGTATACAAAAAGCATCGCAAATTTCGTCTATAAACTGCAAATTCCAATTTTTTTAATTTGTGTGTGTGTGTGTCAATTTTACTTTAATGCATGTTGATATTATAAGATTTTCCCATTTTGTGTAGGGATTATAATTAGTTTTCAGTTTTGTTGCTTATATAAATCACTTGATACCAGATATACATCACTCTACATTTGTGTGTACATCACATGTTCCTCATGTGATTTGCTTCCCTTTTAACTGTCTTGTGTACATCAGTTGTTAGTTATGCATACATCACACTACATAGGTACGTTACTTTTTAAAATCACGTGCATCAATAAGATAATACATGTACATCATATAAACTCATTATGACATCTACATAAAATTATTTTTAGTTCACTTGTATGATAGATACATTACTCTTAACACTCGTGAATTTCAACAACTGGTAAATATATATCGTATAAACCCCACTAAAATACATTGAGAAAAAAGAGAGAAATTAATCATGTATAATAAGCACATTTGTTAAAAACACCATGTACATCAATAATGGGATTTTACAACATATAAATCAATTGCAAACTCTTAATAGTTTGTCCTTATAAAATGAATTGAAATTTCAAATTGATGTATGATGTCTAGTACAACTAATTAAATCAAAACTTCCACCAATTGGGTGAACAAGTTACCCATCCCAGCAATTCCAGAAATTAAATCCTATAAAAGATACAATAAAAACAAACATAATGTACATTAATCACGTAATCCAATACATCACATAAACCGTACAACCGAATATCTAAAAAACACATGAACTAAGCATGAATTGCTTTTTTAATCAGAATGTGAGTCCATTGGCATAACTCATATTCTTAAAGTCAGTGCGATGTATATCAACGTCAAAGTGGTGTATCTTAACATATGAAATAATGTATATACCTAACTGTCCAACTTCACAAATATATAAAAACACAACATAAAATGATGTATATCGCTCATCACAATGATGCATTATAAGCACAAACATAATGTATACATTCAACTGCAACAACATTAAATAAGCACACGATATGGGAACTTTCAAAAACATAAAATTATACCAAAGTATTCAGAAGAAAATGACTCAAAAGACAAATGTAGAATCTATAACTTCATATACTATCATACCTTAATAATATGACGTAATCACAACGACGGAATCCATCAATTCATCCAAAATCAAAGCTGAAGATGAAGCATCAATGATGTCGAAAACAACGACACCAAAGTCTGCCTTTTCATTTGAAGAATCTGAAGGAAAAAAAAAACTAGCGCCCTAATTTCCATAACTTCTACACAAAAAATTGATGACCAAAAATTGAAACGAAGAAAAATTAAAAATAAAATAAAAAACAGTAGAAATTAGAATTCTCGTTTGAATCTAGGAAAAATTGAAGGAGGAAAGCCTAAATTGATTCTGAGAAGAAAAGAAGAGAAGTTTATTAGATTTATTAATAATGATGTCATGATTTTTTTTGTTAATTATTAATTTATATAAAAATATTTAAAATAAAACAAATGAAATGATATTTTTGAAATGAGGTTTTTGATCAAAAGAATGAATATTGGTGTTAGAAATTAGATGCTTTATAAATAATAGATCTTGGAGATAATGGTCCCATGATATCACATTTGATGATGCTTATTTCACATACTGTTATTGTTATTATTATTATTACTTTAAAATATATATTTTTTATTTTTAAATTTTATTATTTTTCACTTTCAACGAGGGTTCTGATTCACTAATAAATTATACTTTCTCTATTTCTTTTTAATTGTCATTTTAGGATTTGTTGTCAATAATTAATGAACATAAGTTTTGGAATAATAAACTCTTCATCAATTAATGACATTTCTAATTAATCTATCACTCTCTTTTCTCATAATTATCTTATTGTCATAAATTTATCTTGGTTTTTAAAAATAGGTAGAGATAAAGTTGGAAGAAAGTATTAAAAAGTTGTAAACCGATAATTCATTTGTAACAAAATCGAACCCCTTAAACGACATTTAATATGAATTGGAGAGTATTGTGCAATTTCCCAAATACTATTGTGCATATTCAATGATAATATTATGCATTTTCAGTGGTACTATTGTGTATGTCTCATGAAACTAAAGTTGCAATAATAAGTTATTAATATCATAATTAGTCATTGTATCCTTACACAATTGTGATATCAAACTTCAAAAAATGAAAAGAAAAAAAAAACTATTATTTTTGTGTTCATTTACACCATTTTCATATCTAATATTGTAATAATCGGTGATTGATATCATAATTTGTCATTACATCTATACGAATTTGTGATTTCAAATTTTAAAAATTAAAAATATAATTATTTGTTCATGTTCATCGATACTATTGTGCATGTCTAGTCACACTATTTGAGCATGTTATGCAACTAAATATTGCAATAATCATCATTGACTATGACTAAAGTGTAATTTCACTAACAATAATGTGCATTTATAGTAGCACTAATGTGCATAAGTTGGTTGCTAATATCATAATTAGTTTTATATTTATACACAATAATACTTAAGTCATGCACAATAGTAAATATATGTAAGTTGCTTGTAAGTTATACCTGTTTCATTAACCTCTCTCAAATATATGCACCTCACTTATGTGAAAGTGCAGGGGGCGATGTCAAGAAAATATAATCAATTGTAAGATTAGTAAATAGAATTTGAGAGTTAAGAATACTCAAGAGAGGGAGAGGATTCTTGTGATAATGAAGAGGATGCAATGGTAATGCTGTGCATCATTCATTTTTTACCTGTTCAGCTTTTTTTCCTTTATCCTGGGCTAAATTAATGATTGGACGAGGAGTATCAAGTGTTGAGATAGAACTACTAAGAGAGGTTGTAAAATTTGGCAATTATATGAGGCTTATCAAGTGTTGAGATAGAACTACTAAGAGATATTGCAAAATATGGCAATTATATGAGGCTTAATGTGTTTGAGAATGATATCTCATTTAACTTTTTACAACATAGTGCTATTATTGTCGAGTTATTGGCATTAATGTTATAACATATACTTAGAACCACATAAACTTTCTTCATCATGGACATTTCAAACAAAGATCAAAAGAAAAATATTACAAAATCATTTCAAATTAATTTATCATGATATCATAACTCCTCAATTGTTGTTTGCGTGGTGTCCCTGCAAAAGAAAAGTAATAATTAATATTTGGTTGTTACTTATAATTTAAATACTTTAGTAACTTTCATAAGAAGTGATAACCAACCTGAGACATGAGAATCCCCTAATGGAGTTAATCAAATCGTGCATCTACCCTAAAATGCAAGAAAAAAAATACATTTTTTCAATTGTAAGTATAAAAATAAAAATCCTTTTAAACATTTTATTGGTTTAGATTCAGGAAAATATTATGTTTCATAGTGAGAAGAAAATAAAAAAGTGAAGATTGTTGGCATCCTTGTGCAGCTACTTTCAACAAAATTTCTTCTTTTTTGGCCAAGTTCTTCTGCATTCATTAGCTGAACCCAACAAGTATTTAATTTTACAACCATACTAAATAAGTTAATTTAAAAAAACAAATATATTAACACCTGTAGCGAATCAAAGTTTTTAGCTAATGTTTACAAGGAAGCTAGTCAAAGTTTTGGTGAAGCAAAGAAGAAGAAGAAGAAGAAGAAGAAGAAGAAAAAGACGTTATCAAAGTCTTTAAGGTCCAAGAAACCATATTCTTAAAACTAAAATCTCATGTCCTTTTTTTATTATTATTTTTAAATTCAAACACCAATTTACACCAAACCAACTTCTTTTAAAACAATAAAGAAGAAGAAAAAAAATAAAAATCATAAAGCATAAAAAAAAAATTCGCACCTCTTTGTTCGATTACTGTGGGTATTCAAGGGGAAGAGAACAAATGCAACAAATAAAGGGAAGAAAATAAGTTTTAACTTTTGAAAAATGAGAAACATCGTTTGCTGCTTAATTATTTACAGAAGTCGATTTTTAAATTTGAATCTTTCAAGTTTGGGGGTGTTGGACGGGAGATTTTTCTATCCCCAAAATTCTTAGAATAACCATGGTTTTGCAAGAGGTAAGAAAAAAAATACAACTGCCACGTCTCAGCATTTGGATGGAGCAAGGCAGCTGAAAGGAGAAATATGCGGGAACGGTGGGATTAATTAAAAGGATTTTACCAAGTAAGAGAAAAATAAATAAATTAAAAATCTCTGCCACGTGTCAATATTTGAATGGATCAGGGTAGTACCCTTAGGGTAGCATCGACCAAGCCGTTAAAATTCTCTCACTAAGAGAGAGAGAAATGTGTTTGGTTTTTTTGGTTTTATTTGAACCCAAAATAATAATAATAATAATAATAATAATAATAATAATAATAATAATAAGGTGAAATTGCAAAATGGCCCCAGTAACTTAGGGTATTGACAACTTAATACCACTAAATATACTCGGTGACAAATAAATCCAATAACTCGTAAAAAGATATTTATTTAACCTCAATTTCGCCGAAAAAAAAGAAAATTCGCCGGATTCTTTTAATTTCCGGCGACAAATATTGACTTTGACTAATTTTGACAAATTCAATGCTGATGTGGCACAAAAAATAATTAAAATTAAAAATTTATTTTAAGAATCTAACACTATTTAAAATATAAGATTTAAACAAGATGTAAAATATATTATAAAATCTAAGATTTTTTTAATAAGCCAAAAAAGTATTATTAAAATATAAATTAAAACAAAACTTGATTTTTTTTAAATATTTATAAATTCAAAACAAAATATGAAAAAATATCTATAAAAAATCAGAAAATATTTTTATATTTTAAAATGTTTTTAATATTTATAATAATTTCAGGTATTATAAAATAAATTTATATTTTTATCTTAAGACATTCTCTTTTCATATGCAAAATAATTTCTTCTATAACTAAAATATTTTCTAGATTTTTTTAATTATGTATTTTAATAATATTTTACATACTAAAAAAAAAATCGGATTCTTAATAAATATTTATCCATATTAAGTACTGATCTTTTTTCACATACTTCAAATAATTCCAAATTTTATAATATATTTTCTCATTTTTTTTAAATAATCTTTTTAATATTTAAAATAGTTTTGGATTTTAAAATATTTACCTAGATTTTGTTTTAAATTTATATTTTAATAGTAATTTTTAGCTATTTAAAACAATCTCAAATTTTATAATATATTTTTCATCTTTTTTTCTTTAATTTTATAATTATATAGTTTTTTAAAATTATTTTACATTTTTAAAACAAATTTTGGTTTTTTTATAATTTGTTTTTTATTTTTTTTTTTTGTTGTTATTATTTTTTGTCACATTAGTGTTTACTTGGTCAAATTTGGGTCAAGTCAATATTTTTTCACCGAAAATTGAAAAAATCCGGCGAACTTTGTTTTTTCCTACGAAATTTGGGTTAAATTGCTATTATTTTTATAAATTATTGGCTAAACTTGCCACCAAACGTATTTATTTAATGATATTAAATTGCTATCGTCATTAAATCATGGGGGTATTTTACAATTTTGCCAATAATAATAAACGGACTTTGTTGGTTTTGGATGCATTCGTGACGTGGTTCTCGATTCTCATTTTTAAGGTTGGTCCAAAATAACATTGTTGGTTTTGGGGTTACTCATGTGATTTGGGGCTGAAGTCCTGAATTAGATTGTTAGGTGGGGATCACATCTTATTAATTAATATCTTTATATATAATTTCTATGGTCCTTAAATAAGCAACCTTTCACTTATTTAGAACATCGTCAACCATACAACACTATTGTTTCAAGTTCTCATAACAAAACGGTAATTGAAATTGGACCCGGTGATGGATCCAGAATTTTTTATTACGATTTTGAAACCACTGATTGCCAACTCTCCAAAATGGGATCTGATGATTTCGTTTACAGTTGCTCCACGATGCCAATTACGATTTTAAACAAAATCGTCTATCTTTTTAATTTTTTAATTTTTATTTTTTAACATTATTTAATTTTAAATAATTCGATTATCCTTCCTCACCGGTCGAAAAGAAATATTTTTTATTATATATTTCATTTATAATATTATTTACAAATATAATACATTATATATATATATATATATATATATATATATATATATATAAAAAAAACCGCTAATTTAACTAACTGTTCTATCCGCGAGCTCCGAGCTTGTTTTGCCAATTCCACAATTTATGAATCAGAACCTTTAGAGCCGGTTACGGTTCCAAAACTGTTGATCACAGTTCTAGTTTTTGAACCGTTGACTATGGTTCCAGCTATTAATTCGCTTTCGATTCCATTTTGCCAGGTCTACGTTGAATTAGTGAAATTGTCCAATAATTTACAATTTCAACAGCGTGATCGGATTGAATATAAGTATAAATACATATTTTTTATTTTATTACGTTTTCTATTGTTAAGTATGCTTTAAAAGATAAAAATAAAGAGAAATAATAAGATATATAAAAGTATTTCATTCAATTTAGAGTCCATATAATTCAAAACAGACAAATTTCTACAATATTAAAATCATTGCTAAGAACCAAACCGAAGTCTTATAGACCAGCCCAATGTCAAAATGATTTTGACTATATTTTACCCAACCAATTTTGTAAGTGAAGTTGTGTAGTTTTATAATAATTAAATAAAAATTAAAAAAAAAATAGTAATAAACATATTATTTTGGGACACTTAAAATAACAACAAAGCCTATATTTCTTGGACTAAGGGAGTAATAATTTCTGTAACAAAACTTTGACATAAGGTATTCTTTAAGAACGAGAAAATTGTCGCTTTACATTTGACATATTTACCCCATCTCAAAGTTAATCTACCATCTTTTTGAAACATTTCAACAATACATAAACAACATAAAAATAAATATGAAACAAAGAATTTGGCGAGTGTTGTCCAAAAACCATTGCTAGATAGAATTGATTCACTTATTTCGTCCACCAGAAAAATGTGATGACATAATTTTAAATACTTAATCCCATCCTTTCTTCACTAAATCCCCAATTCAAACAGAATAATTATCAGCAAAACCAAAAATTGACTGAAATATGCGACTCAGAGCGCGACAAGCCATTTCTAAGTACAGAAATGAAAACCGAAACTTAAGAGTAAGTTCTCAATCAAAATAGGGAACATGATGACGAATACCTGAAATTTTCTGCTAAATAATCTCAATGTTTCTGAAAAATAAAAACTTTCCTCTAGTAGTCATAGTTGAGTTGCAGCGTGTATTTCACCTTTTCTGATGACCAAATATGCTGTCCTTAAGAGTATGAAATCTCAAACTTCGATCGTACTAACCAAGCTGTTCAAGATTGTTTCCACTTTAGAGAAGCTGGAAAAAGCTTGTTCGGACAAGGTATAGTGATGTGTTCAAAATCCTGCAACATAGGTAAAGGGTAAAAGAAAGAGAATAACTGTTATTTATTTTCTTTAAATAACAGATAAATTATTACACATTCAAAAGTGCAACGAAAGAGAACCTTAGAAACCTTATACGGTTTGTAAAGACTACAGTATAACAAATACATGCATATAGGTTCAAAATCTTCACGTATTAGACATGAATATTGTTACCAAGAAATTTTCACTCACAAACATACCTATGATAGCTCTTGTTCTTGATACATTTACAGAGGAGATGATTGCACTTCAATTATCTATGGAGTAACTGCTGAACTGTTTGCAGACCGGTCCCACCCAACAGCTTTTGCACAACAGAAATGGATGAATTATTAATGCAGTCGCAGAAAACGACCGACTGAGGATTTCCAGAGATGAATCGCCTTATGGATTTGACAGCATCGAAGTAAATGCCTTTGAACGGGACTTCTAGTCCATCAACAATCTATAATTATGAAAAGAAAAAGAAAAAAAGAAGTGAGGATGCCAACATTTGAAAAAAAAAAACATTTCATGCAAGTAAAAATAAAACACTTGAACTATATATCTTACAGAAACCTAGTAAGAAATCTGAATGAGACGTAATGAACTATACCAATCGATCACAAGTATATCTCAAAAAGGTGAAATTTAATTCAAAATTACCAGCAATGAAACTGCAGATATGTCAACAGCCTTTAACGAGAGAAGCTCCAAAAGTCTCTCGGGCGTGGAGACAAGAAACTCTGGTTCACAGCTCTTTAAACTGTCACATGTAACGCGGCCAAATAGGTTATGAAAAGGCTCAGGTATAGAAAAAAAATTAGCTGGCAAAAAGTTTCACTTTGTCAATAATAATGATAAATATTGCATAAAAGAAATTATTGGATGGAATTCTAACCCATTAATTTGATGACCTATGGAGGCACCCGAATGCAAGCTCACTGTATGTACTCCACGCTCTTTCAGAGGCTTGCAAATTTGGCGAACCTAGTAATGATGCAACACATCATAAATAAATCACCCAGATAACTAACAACCACTAAGAAGAGCTTTTTGTCAACAAGTCATCCCAGAACAGATAAAGTTCAGTTTCCAAGGTATTTCAAGGATTCTAAGGATAGAAATAGCCTCCAAATTTCTGTAAAGATTACATCAATTAAAACTGACTAAATTTAATAAATTACAAATCCACCATGTATAAAGATTGTGATTGTTTTTTAGAAACATCAGGGGAAAAAATCCAAAAAATGCATATAAATTTAAAAGCATACCCCACCCCTATCAAACCGCCTAACCATTAGACAGGTCCCCTAAAACTAAATTTTAGAATGAAAATTTAAAAAATGCCACAAAAATAGAAAACCCTAGAAAAACTAAACTAATTAAGAAACAAACAAAAACAAAGAACCCTAAAAAATATAAAAAGAAAACTAAAAACCTAAAAAGAAAACCCTAAAAAATAGTAAATACCCCCTACCGAAAAAAAAACTAAAACTAAAACTAGAAAGCCCTATGAAAAAATTAAGCTAAATAAAAAAACTAAAAAGTAAAACTGATTTGTACTCCTCCATTAGACAGTTTGACACAAGTTTTTGTCATAAAACTTAAACACCAGATTTGAGATTCAAGACAAGTGGCAAAACAACATTTCATGGAAAGAAAAGACGGCAATAAGAACAGCCCGAATATATCTGCAAATAGAATCCCAAAGCAATCTACAAACCTTAGAAGCTTTGTCTTGAGACGGCACTAGATATAAAAGAAACGGGCCACCAAACGATGTACCCTCTTTCTCCTTCATCGAAATGTTATCTGCAGCAGTTGATGCAATCCAAGCAATTTGCTCCACAGTCGAATCAGCAACATTGGTCTCCAGCACGTCTTTCCCGGTGCAGTAACAATTCCAAAAATCAAGTCCCCAAACACTAGCAAATAGAGGTTTGTCTGTTTCACTATTTAAGGCGTCTTGTATTGAATTCAAGCACATGATCACATATTTCGATGGGCTCTCCGTGTTGGTTACAGAACCAAGTTCTTTCCAAGAATTGTCATGCCCATCCCACTTGATGATCTGGCATGTTGGTTTCCCTACGTTGATTGCGATCTCGGGGCCCATAAAGCTAGGAGACGAAACCGATGATGGCTTTCCATTTTCTTCTTGAAGATGTTGTTTACGCGCATCATGAGACTCTTTCTTTGACCTATGAGAATCTTTCCTGTCCTTAAGACTCTTGTTTGTTTTGGAATCTCGCTTGCGTTTCCTTGTGGGCTCGGATTTACCCTGTCTATCATTGAAGGGGTCTTGAGGAGTTGGAAGGCTGAAGCACATACTCTGTGAAGCAAACTCAAGCTAATGATTAACTATATAATCGAGCAAAATAAGTTACTTAGTGGTGATAAGCCAAGACATAGCCCGGATTAATCATAATCTATACTTTTGCATTAGATAATCATTCATCAGAGCAGCATTTCTTGCCTAAAATTATGTCTATTAATAAAAAAGTAACCCAACCTTGAACGAAAAACTAATGCTGATAGGAGACAAATACAATACTAATTTACACCTTCAATTAAAACCAACAACAAAAAAAATAATTTTGAACTCATGATAAAGGAAACCTAACATGCAGTAAATGAAATCAAACATGTAAATAAGAAAATAAAAGGCCGTGGGAACATAAGACAACTCGTTTTTGTTTTTATCCTTTTCCTTTAAAAAGAAATTCTAGTAGGGACCTGACACATGCTGCGTTTGCCGGTCTGGCGGCGCTTCTTGGCGGCGATGATGGCAGCGATGCGAGCGGAGACCTGTGATGACGGGTTCCTTTTGTTTTCTTGCTTTTTAAGGCTCTTCTTGTTCCGCCGTCTGCTTATCGAATCGTCGCTTTTTCCCATTTCTTGCTGTAGAAAAGCTTAGCCGGAGGCGGGTGAGGTTTCTGCAGTCGCACACAGTTAGTGTGTGTTATGAATGTTGGGGGGTTTGGCTGTGGCATTTGGGATATAGGTTGGGGGTTAAGCGAAAACGTTACACTGTATTTGTTTACTGGACTTGGACCAACTGAAATCTGGGTTGGGCTTGCAATTCATAAGTTACCTATGTTCAGGGTCCGTTTGGTTGCGATCCTATTATGGGCTAAGATTATATGCCAATTCTTTTGTCCAAGTTATTGGGTAGAGCACGTACAATGTTAAATTAGTGGTTGGATGGACATTGTGTGAATTTAACAAATTCAATTGTAGGGGAATATTAGAGGGGTGATATTACAAAAATTATTATTTTATTTATTTTTATAATAATAATAATAAATAAAATATTAAGGTTATTAAAAAAATTACAAATAATTAAATAATAAAACAAATACGAATAATCAAATAATTAAGAAATTAAAAAATAATTTAGTAATTAAAAATATTAAATTTAGTTAAAATATTACAAATACTAATATAATTAAAAACATTAAAAATCCTTAGATAATTAAGCATTATAAATAATTTAATATTTAGATATATTAAAATAGTTTCACACTTGTGAATTTTCATGGAATCTCAAATATATTCAATCAAAGTAGGATACACAGGTAGAAGAGCTGATTTGACCGGGCCGACCAGATGAGCGAGATTGATTTAAAGCGCTATGATACAAATCTTTGTTCTGAATGTCGACTCGTCGTTTGAGAAATGCATTGAACTCTTCATTTCAGTTTCTCGAAGGGGCATTATCCAAGGGGTACAGTGTCACCATCTCGAATTGGGAAATTCTGATCCTCAATCATATCCACTTACTCATTCTCCACAATCATGTTACGGAGAATGATACAAGCTTTCATGATGTAATTCTAGTCGATTGTATCTCACATGTGAGATAAAACTTTCACAGTATGCCAATGTGTTTGGAGCACACCAAATGACCTCTCGACATCTTTTTTGACCGCCTCTATCTTGCAATAGTCTTGTGTTTTGTCGGGATTGGGTGAGGGATGGTTTTCTCACCATTCTCGATTTTCACAGGGGATTGATTTGAGTTATAAAACCTGTTCATTCTTATACTCTACCTAACTACAAATATACGAGGTGGATGTAGTACAAAAGAAATAAGGTCGAATCCCACAAGGACTATGTAATAATTCAATATTGGTAAGTAATATAATATAGATAATGTAGTTTTATCTAAATAATAGAAAACGAATTGGGTTTTATCGTTACAAACGATGATTATAAATTATTAAATTGTATTAAGAACAAAAGATAATTTGTAAGATTTTGAGAAATTCAAGTGTTAATGGATATTACGGGGTTTCGAATCGTAATGAAATCTTAATGTTCATCTTTTTAAATCTATCAAGTATATTGTGATCCAATTCGATTATAAGTCAATCACAATTGTAACTCAACCCTTATTTCGAAGTGAGTAAACCGAAGATTCTAAATATGAAATAACGTGTCCGTTTGAAATCATATTTAGAACTCCAAAAGATTTTAAAGATTGATACAGTTTTAGAACTCTACAATGTTTTAAAGATTTGTACGACTTCACAACTAATCGCAAACCTCTCAATTTTATTGATAGGGTTCGAAACTCTATTGATAAACTTCATCTCTCGAATTATGAATTATTAAACTAGTAGTTTTGAAAGGTTGTAAATCAATCGCAACTTTAAAAAACACAAATATTTGCGAAGCACTTCTTGTTAAAACACAAAAATAAACAAAAGTAAATATATTAAAAAAAATTATTAAAACCCACGTAATTCAATAATATAATTTCATATAATTCCATTAGGATGCAATGGAATCCATTAAATTATCCATATAATCTATAAAATTCCATAAAATAAACATTCAATAGAACATTATGACATTTCATGTTAAGTACTGCCCCTAAATTACTGAATGCACTCTTCAAAGTGCATCTAGGTCAACAACATAATGACTCATACAACAAATATTTAAAAATAATTCGTAAAGCTACGGTTTATTATGTATCTTTGAAAAGAAGTGGATCCTCTAAAGTTGGGAGGCAAACTTGAATCGAATGAATTATCAAAACATCATTCATACCAAACCCCAAAATATAAGGAAATTAGCTAGACATATTCATGACTTCATACAAACAATTCATCGAACACCTAACATTCATATTGAAAAACAAAGAAAGAGATAATCATATGGTTAGTGTCGATCTTCAATTCTAATTGTTACTCTCCAGGCACTCTTACTCTCAAACTCAAATATTCTAGACTAACTACGATGGATGATGTATGTAGCTTGATATGAGATGATGCATCTGGACATCAACCAAGCCGGCATTTATAGTAGAAAACCAAATCTTGGCCATTAACTCCGATTATGGGCCATTTTGTAACCCTTGTTGACCCATTATCGAACACATTATCGACCGCTATCCAGGTGGATAATGTTTGCCTTAAAAACATGTTCCAGTAGCGGTCTGACTATCGACTGCTACTCAAGTCGATAAATATTATTATGAAAATTGATGCTTATTAACGACCCCACTATCAACCGATAACATGGTTGATAGTGAGTCTCTGGGCCTTGTTGACTTGCGGGCTGCGTGGGCTTTCTCCAAGCCTGGACCAATGGCTTATTTTCTTCCTTAACTTCGGCTCAAGTCCCTAATCTTGTTATCCTTAAGCCGAATGAGCTCCAGATTCTTACTAAAACAACAAAAATATACCAAACACGTAGTAACGTCCAAATAATTTAAAATGAAGTTAAAAATGTTATATAAGCACAATCCATAATTGAAAACTAACTATACAAGTCCCAAAATATGCTTAAAAATATTATTTATCAAACTCTCCCAAAATTAAGGGTTTATTCGACCTCGGAGAAACAAAAAGAAAATTATAGAAATAAACACAAGTATGGACATAACAGAAATGGCGATGATGTATTTTGCTTCAGAAGTATCAATTTTTAAAATGTCAATACAACATCAAGAACTTGGTCAAAATAATTTTTATTTTTATTTTCAATAATCAATGATCCTTACAAAGTAAGTGTTTCACTCATCACATAAGTGTTTGATTAGAACGTGTATATGCTCAATATCAAGTCAATACATGCACTATAACATAAGCTTGCAAATTATTTATCTCTCCATTGCTCGGTGGGTACGAAATGACAAGAATAAAATAGGGCTTTTATTAATGTTGTAATGTAGGCTCTTTGGTTAGGTATAAAATATTTGGATAAAAGTGATTGTAATACCAACTAATACACAAAAATACCATAACTACCCTCTATTAAACTTTTGAAACCTTTTATGCTTACTTGACCCAAAGTCCCTGCCATCATGGTGAGCTGATTAGCCCTCACGTTCTTAGCTCGCGGAAAATATTCCAACCTAAACTCCTTCAATTGCCCAGCCGTTCGTTTCACTTTCCCTAAGTATTTCTGCACACACTCTTCCCTTGTTTCAAATGACCCATTATACTGACAAGCCACCAGCTGGGAGTCGGTATATGCTGTCAACCGCCCTAAATATAGGTTGCTTGCCATCCTCTGCAATAATTCTTAGTACTCATCCTCATTGTTTGAAGCTTGAAACCCAAAATTTATAAATTCTCCCTCTCCGAACTAGTTAAAATAATTCCTACTCCAGACCCATTAATCATAGTCAATCCATCTACGTGTAATAATCATGCCTTCTCCTTACCTTCTTCCTTCTCGGGGGACATCATTTCTAGCAAAAAGTACGCCAATACTTGCGCTTTGATCGTTGTACTTGTTTCATACTCAATATCATATTAACTAAGCTCTTCCGCCCACTTCACCAATCACCCCGACACATTAGGTTTTCCAACACATGTTTCAAAGCCAAATTAGTTCTTACCTTAATCTGATGACCTAAAAAATAAGGCCGCAAATTCCTTGTTGTGTAAATCAATGTAACTCCTCCCTTTTATAGCTCCGAGTAATTCTTCTCGGCACTCTGCAACATCCTTCTTATGTAATAAATAGGTCTTTGGTTTCCTGCCTCTTCCCGAATCAACACTGAACTAACCGCAACCTATCCCACTGATATATACAAAATCAAATTTTCCCCGAACATTAATTTTGTTAGTTATGTGATTTTTACTAAGTATTTTTCTATTTCTCAAATGCCTCCGCCGCCTCCTCTATATATTTAAAATTCACTCCCTTCCTCGAGGTTCTGAAGAAGGTAAAACCCTTTTGAGTCGACCTATAAATGAACCGACTGAGTCCACTATTCGACCTATTAATACTAAATCAAAGTTTCCTTACCTACTTTTAAAAATAAGTTTGTCAAGCTTAAAAGTCCGCTCGCAAGAGTAAGAGGTCACTTGTAGTTTGGTAAGTTGACTCAAGTCGAATCTCTCGAGGAAGACTAATCGGAGGTAGTTTTTGTGTTTGATTCATGAACGAGAAAATAACGAATAAAAAGCTAATCTAAACACTTGGAATCAAGACGTTGACTTAAACAACGAACAATGAAATCAAAAACTTTGAAGAGATTAAGAAAACGGGAGTCTAATTAAACAATTTTGTCAATCCCAACTTAGATTAAACACCCAAGAATTACAATTGATGGTTCTAAACGATTATAGGCACTAGACCCATAAGTTCTAGCCAACAATCATCAAAAAATTCAATATCATTAACTAAAAACAGACAAGAACATGATTAACCATGAAAAGCTTGAAGAGAGCAACAATGGAGTTTTGAATAACAATTATGATTCTCATATAAATTTTTAAGAATCAAACCATAAAAGATCGCAAGAAACTAAATTACGTATCAAGAACATCACCAACTACAATAAAAGTTCATAATCAAAATAAATAAGAAATTCGAATAATAAAAGTGAGAAATTGAAAACTTACTAATTAACGAAGAAGAATAACATCGTCCAAACGAGAAATTAAACTAAGATATACTAATTAATCTATCTAAGGTCTACTAAAACTAAGAAACTAGAATTTGAAATGAAAATGTAGAAGAAAGAAAACAAAGAACACTCTTGGGTTGTCAGCCCTAAGAGGTTCGAAAAAGGGAAAAAAATCCCAAGAAGAAATCTCGGCTGCTCTCCCAAATGCTCACTCTGCCTCTCTGGCAGTTGGAAGCTCTCCTTTTAAAGGCACGGAAGTGGGCCTTCTCGTTTCATGGGCCGAGGGCTCTAAATTCCCGAATCTGTACTAGCACTAGGTAACCCAGTGTGGATAACATACACAGTGTCAGCTGTAATACTACCCAATTTCGTTAAAACTCCACTCGTGAGCCCACACTCGTCCATATCAAGACCAAAGTGATCCAAAATCCTTAAAATAAACATAAAATCCAATATCATAGGTCAAAACACGGTAAAATAATCCGAAAATACATAAATATGAAAATATGCTCAATCTATCCAACCTATACGAAAATTAATAATAAATCTAACTAAAGTACCACCTAAAAATGTATAAAAATAAGATAAACGCATGTTAATCAAATACTTGCACATCCCTTTCCATTTAGGGCGCGACATCTCAATCATAGCCCGCACTTTCTCATGATTTACCTTGATGCCTCGCTCCATCACCATATATCCCAAGAACTTCCCAGATCGAACACCAAAAGGGAACTTCTTGGGGTTTAGTCTCATCTCACACTACCTTAAAATCATAAAATCTTTCTTTAAATCATCCACATGCGACTCCGCCTTCTTACTCTTTACCAACATATCATCCACGTATACTTCCATACTTGAGTTGAATAGATCTTTCAACATTCGATCTACCAACCTCTGGTAGGTTGCTCCTACATTATTCAATCCAAATGGCATAGAGATGAAATAATACGTACTAGTCAATGTAACAAAACTCACCTTAGGCTGATCCTCTGGTGCTAATGGAATTTGATGACACCCTTGCGATGCATCCACCATGTTCAACATCTCGCATCCTGACGTAGAGTCCACTAGTTGGTCGATGTATGGGAATGTCGCCCAATATTGAAATCGAACTTTCAACAAGATGTGGGCGATATTCTTGTAGACCATGTCGGGATGGTACATAGTAGGAAAATTAATCAAGTAAATCTTCGTGAAAAAATTTCTACGGCTATCATAAAGCATGGTCTTCCTTTTTGGTTTGCTGAGTATGAAGGGATTAAGGATCTTCTTTTGTATTCCAGATGTGAGAACCTTATATAGATATATTATTGCATCTGACATGTGGAAAATTTATGCGGATATAGAAAAAAAAATTAAAGAAAATATTAGTCAATGTCCAATGTAGAATTTGTACATATGATGTATGGACAACTTGCACATACGGGGGTTATATATGTTTGACTGGTCATTTTATTGATGCTTATTGGAGACTAGGTCTGCAAACAAACCGAGTCGAGTTGAGCATTCGCGATTTCGAGTCAGGATTGACTATTTTTTATCTGTGCTTGAGCTTGATAAGCTCAAAAGATTGCTGCTTGATCTCGACTCGATAAATAAATGAGTATGCTCGAGCTCGACTCGAGTTTTTTGGTTTTAAATAAAATAAAATTATGGTATCTTTGTAATTTATACAATTAAATAGGGGTATTTTAGTAAATTCACACATAATCGAGCAGCTCGTCGAGCTCGCGAGCTTATTAGTGACGTGCTCGAGCTCGACTCGTTTGTGAGCTTGAGCTTTGACTCAAGTTGCTCGTGAGCCGATCGACTCGTTTGCAGCCCTATTGGAGACCGAATAGTTTCATACTCTATTCTGTTGATTTTCCTCCTCCACATACGGGGGTTCAATTGGCAAATAAAGTTTTTGAGTTGTTGAGCGAGTGGGGAATAGATAAGAAAATATTTTCATTAACATTAGACAATGTTGCTAATAATGATCATGAAAGACATTTTGTGTGATCAACTTTATCTTCAAAATAGTTTGTTATGTGATGGTGAATTTTTTTCATATTTATTGCTCGACACATATCTTGAATCTGATCGTGTAAGAAGGTATGAAAGTTGTTATTACTGCTTTGCGTAGAATTAGACAAAGTGCCAAGTATGTGAAGGGGTTGGAAGGTAGAATGAAAGCATTTGAAGAGTGTGTTAAACATGTGGACATTAAAATGGGGGTTCATTTAAGGCTAAATGTAACTACTAAGAAGAACTCAACATACATGATGCTTGAGAGTGCTTTGAATCATCGACGTGCATTTAGTAGACTTTTCGTGAATGATAGTAATTATATTTTTGATCCATAAGTTGAAGAGTGGAGCCGAGTTGAAAAGATGTTTGACTTTCTCCATCCCTTTTACGAGATTACTAATTTGATATCCGGTTCCTCTTACCCGACTTCCAACTTGTATTTCATGCAAATTTGGAAAACTGAGTGCTTGTTGCTGAATAATTTGATAATGAAGATATTTTCATAAGGAGATGGTCAAGTAGATGAATTCTTTTTTCATATGTATTGGACATATTATAGTGTAATTCTTGCACTTGGGGCTGTTCTTGATCCTCGTATTAAATTCCAGTTGATAGAAATGTGTTATAACAAGGTTGATTCAGGCAGTGCTTGTGCGAAGATAGATTATGTGAATGAAAAGTTGAATATGTTGTTTGAACAATATTAAAAAAAAAAACATCAGAAAATGCCACAAGTTTTTTATCGCACGAGCCTATGAAGTCTACTCAACCCAGTGCAAGTGAACTTGTATTAGATGCATATGATCTTAGTGATGTACGTTTATTATTTGTTTATACTCAATTTAAAATATTTGAATACCTTTAAAATATAAATATTCTCTTATACATCTCGTGTTTTTTTTAATGCACGATTGGGTAGGTTTTTAAGATGTTTAACAGTCAAGTTCTTAAAAAGGTTGAAAAAAAGTCAGTTGGAAATATACTTGGATGAGACAAAGCTTGAATGGAGTCAATTTCAGAATTTGGATATCTTACAATATTGGAAAGACAACAAATATAAAATTCCCGATTTAGCACGGATGACTTATGATATTTTGAGCATTCATATTACCATGGTGGCTTTAGAAGGTGAATATAGTATAAGTGCTCGAGTTCTTACGGTATAGAAGTTGTCTTCTTTCTAAAAATATCCAAGCGTTAATTTATGCTCATAATTAGTTACATGGTTTCATTTCCGTGGGTAAGTCTAATTACTATGTGTTTTATAAATTTTATATAAACATATATATAATATATATATATATATATATATATATATATATATATATATA
>BMAC01000624.1:657561-697561 GCA_014905375.1 Phtheirospermum japonicum | reverse complement strand
CTCGTAAGTTATATACGTGTGATATAGTTTCCGCCCGACAATCTTTATGTTATGCGAGAACAATTCAGCATGTGAAGATAATGATCTTCCTTGATTTCTTTTTAATTGTTGTAGGATTTGATCGTCCGATCATTCTTGTACTGGGAGAAAACCAAGAATATAACTTGATTCGAACATGGTCCGTTTGAGTGAATAATTGTGCAATAATTAATGACTCAAGTTAAGCTTATGCTCCACACATCAAATTCTATTTTATTTAATAATCAAATTTAATCAAATGTAATTTCAATTTCTTTGAAAATCTCAAACTAAACACAACTAATATTTTCATAATCTCATTTCATATGAAATAACGAAATAATATGTAAACATCTAAGTTTTTTGGGCAACACTCTTGTTAAGCCGGACTAACGGATCATCCGTTAGGTCAAAATTTCATATCAATACATTATAGTGAAAAACCGATATATTATAATAAAGTACCAATACATCATAATACAAAAATATTACAGTACAAAAACCAATACATTGCAGCACGTGTAAGACATTTATGAAAAACTAATATTTTACAGTACAAAAACCAATACATCACAGTAAAAAATCAATTATACATTATAGTATGGGTCAGATGGCCTAACGAGTCATGACTCGTTAATCTGACCTAACACAAGTACCAATTCTTTTTTTATTGATTTCCAATTTTCATTTAAAGCTTTTGACTAAAATTTGTTCCTTATGCAATAAATGTCAATTTAGAGAATATAATCATTAATGTGTGTAATTCAATTACAAGTTACATTTATAGAGGGAGAAAGCAAGAGAGCGCGAGAGATCTAATTACAATAATCCGAAGCGGTTGGTCGCCATGTCAGGTGGGACCCAGGGGCCCTCACGTGTCTCAATCACGTTTTTCAGTCGCACGCACCAAACAATAAAATTCGTTATAACTCATAAAGGACTGCTATTTATTATTTGAGATTATTTGAGAAAATCCCCATTGTTTTCTTATTACTTGTCTTTCCCTACAAAAAAAATTCCCATTCAATTCAATTTATGCAGGAAGAATGTCTCTGCCGAAAACTCGGTCGGGGCGAACGACGTCGCTCCGTGAATCGGATTTACGGCTGTCCGAATCAGAAAGAATTGAAGGTGCCGGTAGCTGGGACGCCATTGAGTGGACCAAAGTTGATGTATGAAAATTTTAACTAGGGTTTTTCAATCTCTCGGATGATTTTGTTTGTTTTGTGTGGGTTCTGGGGGAAAATGGTGTTTAATTTGAGCTTTTTTTTTTTAATTTAAATTTTATTGCAGCCTGTTTCGAGGTCTGTGCCACAAGGACTGCAGCAGTTTTTGCTTGAAGCGGAGCAAATTATAGTAGAGGTAACGCTGAATTTGATTTGGTTTGAGTATTTTGGTTGCATTTGTCTGAAGAAGTGTTGAGAGAAAGTGAATTTGTAATGTGTTCAGTCATGTTTCCTTATCCAGAATCTTGATGTTCTTAGACTCCTTTTAGAAGTTATATGTGATGTACTTCGGGAGGGAGATTGTGGGATCGAGGTTAGGGGCGGGGGCGGGAAGCGATTTAAATTTACGTTACATGTTGAACTTCCAAAAGTTGAAAGATTTTAATTATCTGTATCTTTATGTTTGGCCTTTTCGAATTAGATAACACTCTGTATTTGGAATCATGTACCGTATCTAGCATCTAGACATTAATTGCGGTGTGGTTTAATTTGAGATATCTAATTGTGGCTAAAGATGGAGAAAGCACGTGTCGCCTGATGGTTAAAGCTTGTCATTCGATGTCGATGAACTTGAATGTGCTTTTCGGATCTTTTAAGATTACAGTTCAGAACCGCATCGTATGACACGTGGCTTATGAACTTGGTGCCTCGTCCATATCCGTTATTATTCATGAAGAGATCATTATTGCCTTACTTGACTTTCAAATAGCTTTCACTTGTACGAAATACAAAATTTGGTTTAATGTTCTTATATGCATGACGATCTTGAAGTAAATCCATAGATTTTACTTCACTTTCTGAGTTTTACCATGAGACATGTATCTAACACGAATTCGGAATCAACCTAACTCTTGGACTGGAAGCACTGCGAAAAAAATTATTGTTCTATGTAATTCAGTCCATTTTAATATTATTCCGCTTGCTAAAAATGAGAAACCTCTACATTTTAATTTAATTTGAAGACACTTTTACTTTTGAAGAACAATTCTAATTTTTGAACTTATGTTGCAATATCAGAGTTTTGTCGCCAATGTAACTGTTAAATCAAATTTTGGCGACAGGCTTGAATCTTGCATCGCGCTGCTTTGGCAAATATGTAATCTATTTCTTCACGAGTCACGTGTGGTTTAAGTTACTTTCATGCTAATTTATTTCCAGAGCAACTTGCACCTTTACCTTTAAATTGAGTCAAAGTTTTGGACGAGGCTGTATATCTCTATGTAAACATATAATGTGTACCCATGTATGCATATAAGCAAACAAACTAACCCATGTATGCATATAAGCATACACATTAACACATACTTTTCACTTTTGGTGTATTTCATGTCTCGCCCACCATTTCCTGCTTGTCTTAAACACTATGCCCCATATAGTTTTCAGGGATATTCTCATTTCCAACATTCCGTTGAGGATTTGGTGTTGCATTGGGTTTTGTATTGAGTTGTGTTTGGTTGAATGAACTGAATGCTAAATTTTATATTCATTTATAAATGAGAGTATTTATAAAAATGGAATTATGTTTGAGTCATATGGTACTATTTTCAATATCTCAATATTTAGCATTGGGTGCACTTTCAATATCTGATTTTGAATATTTGATATTATACTTATAAGATTTGTAAGTGGTTGGTCCCATCACATTAATTTAGTTGAAATATTAAAGTAGATATAAGGTTATGTATTGGGTTGAAATTTGGATTTGTAGCATTATAGCTTTCAGATTTTAATTTACATGGAAATATTATTTCTTATTTGGGATATTACCAACTATTGTGTGTTATAATTCTTGAGCCATATAATCAAGAATAATTTCTTGTACAAGAAAGCCCCTCAAACTTGAGGACAGAACTGATACTTGTAAAGTGGAATTGCATTTGGATGGAGATAATTTCGTGATTTAACATTCTTTTGTTCTTCTCTATATATCATGTGTCAATAAATAGCAATAGGACGAGTGCAATTAATGTCGGTGACTATATAGTGAAGATCACAGCACACTTGCTTTTGTCTAGGGTAATGTTGGAACATACGTAATGAGTGCAAACACGAAACGAATAGTTTAATAACAATAATAATAATAACAATAATAACAATAACAATAACAATAATAATAATAATAATAATAATAATAATAATAATAATAATAATAATAATAATACATATTTCCTACATGCAAACCAATTGCATTTTTAACAATAATAGTGCAATTTTCAAGATGGCGCGAACAGCAGCATTAAATATAATACTGAGTTTTAAATGAAAATTTAAAACTTGGGCCCCTATAATCTTGGCATTGAGGTGCTCAAAATTAAAATCTTGGGCCTCCTATAATCTTGGGATTGAGGTGCTCACCTCGTCTGCCTCATGAACCGGTCAACTCTGATTATATTGTAAAATTTAAATTTTTTACTTTTTATGGGGGTTGGGGGGCGGCGGTTTTGCATGGAGGTTTAAAATAAAATCAACTTGCCCGTACTCTTTCTACCTTCTATGCTAATTTGGTTACATATTGGGGTAGGTTTGTAAATGTATAAAAGAGTTTAACATGAGGTTACTTTATGCTAATCTTATTCAACTATATTAGTAGCACAAGAACACAAGAAATCTTGAAATTATCTTCATTAAAATGGATGGCGGTTTGTGCTAGTAATATAGTTGAAAACTTAAATTGAAACTTTGAGCTAGTGTGGCGGTACAGAAAACTTAGAACTGAAATTTTATAAAATATTGAGTGTAGAGAAGAAACTTCAGCTTGGGATTCGACCGTTTTGTTTTGAGGTCAAAAGTAGCCAACACGCTTAAATGAAAAAATACAAAAAAAAAGTTTATTGGTTCGGTATGGTATACCAAATCTAGATACTGGTATCTATATGGTACTGACATTTAAATAACTGATGACCTGTTAATGCAATTATTCTCTGCTGGTGCATATAATATGATATCCCCACTGTTTTTCAGACATGGAGCATATATGCTTTGTTATATGTCTATATAAATTAAGAAATGCAAATTTCTACTAACAAAATGTCAGATGAATCTTTATGCACTATTAGGCTGGTCTAGTCTGTCTTTTTCACTCATTTGCGTAGTGGAATTCTTGGTTTTGTTCACTCTTCTACCTTCAAATATTCCCTAAGATACTATTTGTGCATTATACTAGCTTGCAGTAATTTTCTTTGAAGGTTCCATGAAATAATGATTTATGCTGTAGTTTTGTTGTTTTGCATCCGAAACTAGATGTGTGGATAACTGAGGCCTACAATTTCACTTTCAGGGATACGGCGTTGTGCTTGTGAATACGGATGAGGCAGGAACGTTGTTTGTTACAAACTTTCGTCTTCTTTTCCTGGTAAGGCATTGAATATATCCCTATTGTTTATTTCTTTTGGGAACTACTTGGTACTCCGAGTTCTTCTACCTTGGGTTTCAAAAGTTTAAAGGAGAGGAAACCAATTCAATTTATTTTTGTAATGCTGGATAAGTTAAAGATGACTAATTAGCTATCCTTTTCCATTTTCCAACAGTAATATTCTGTTTAAAACCTAGTTTATTACCATACAAGCTGTGTTCTCTGAAACAAAATTTTATTTTAACTTCGAAAAAGTAGTTCACTTATTGTTGTATCTGCATTGTGATTAAATATTTAAAAGCTTAGGCATTTCCATGTTAGCGTGTTATCATGGTAAATTTGAATGAACTGTATAATTGGGTGTTCGAGTTGGAGAGATTCGGCTTCAAATTTTTGCTTCTGCCACCGCTCTTTATGTTTGTCCAGAAAAAAAGCAGTTTACACTAAAGTTCTTTGCTTTCAAGGGGAAAACAAAATATTAATGAAGAAATACTTTTAGGTGACATGATGTCTAGAGTTGGGATGATTTCTACCTTTGGGCAACTCAACATTCATTTTTTTTTTCATGTTTGATTTTGTTGGCAATATGTGACATGGTACTGATCACAAAAAATAAAATGCTTGATAACACATCCTGTACTAAAACCACCGTGCTGAATTCTGAATCAACAAGATTACATGCAAAAAATAGTCTTACGCTTTAGTCTGTGTCATTTTTATTATTCTCCAGATCTTTTCTATCTGCTTGAAGAGTAGGAAACATTTCTGACAGGCAGTTTTCAGTAGTTCATATCTCATCAAAATGATCATCATATATTTATTGCTTACCAAAACGCGAGTAATTGAATTTTTTCTCTTTTAGAGCGATGGATCTAGAAGCATTATAGGACTTGGCACTATACCATTAGCAACAATCGAGAAGTTCAGCAAAACTGTAAGTTTTATATGCTTGAATTCCTGTATGCTTTGTTCTAGTTTCACTTCTTTTATGTTGCTGAAGCCACTAGTGTCCTTACTAGTTCTGCTCCCCTCCGTCTTTTACTCATGTTGGTGCTGTACCTGTCTCTCGAGTCATTATTATTTCATTTCTCTTTTTGGGTGGGGTGTATGGTGATGGGATATGTGGAAGTGGGCTGCAATTTATAGACCGTGTAGAAAGAGTAGCTACGCTCTGTTTATTTTTCTATATAGAATAAACATTGAGATTTTTTTTTTTTAATACTGATTTGCTACTGGGATGACTTATTTTTCGTGTTAAATCAGGAATTAAATGCAAATATGATGAGGGAACATTAAGTTACTTCTGAATTTAGAACAATGTTGGCGCTATTTGTATTTGTTGTCATGTCTTTGCGGAATTATTGCTCACTACATTTTTGATATAACCTCAGATATTTTTATTCCATCTTTTGTATCTAATTCTCTCCCTGCATAGATGTATTTATGCACGTGGAATCTTTTTTTTTCCCTTCCCCTTTTTCGAGAAATCTTGAGAATCTATCGTGAAAGTTGTCTGGTCATTTCAAGAATAACTATGACTCATTTCCTGTTTAATCATCACTCCTCAGCTCATTTTATCGATGATATATAACTCGCTCCTATTTTTACGTCACTCTGAGATTGAATTAAGTAGCCTGCAATGTTTGCTTTGTTTGATGAGATTCAAGATAATAATTTCTGATTAATTTTCCTGGCTGAAGGTTATGAAACTTCCATCAGCCCCCAGGCAGGTTGATAAAACTCCATCTCAACGACTGCTACAAGTCATCGGTATGCCTTTCCACATCCTTGTTTCAAATATTAACAATACATGTTCTTATTATGACCAACTGGTACGGATCCTAATGAGAATACCAGGAATGGTCATAAAAGGGATAGCTATATTGTAATAAGCAATGCATATGGATAAAGTTTCATATAAAAAATAACCTTTCTCTAAATTAATAGAATGTTCTGTTTCTTATCAAAAATAAGAACAAAAGAATTACTGTTTCATGTTATGATCTGCAGGCAAAGATATGAGAATCATTGTCTTCGGTTTTCGGCCTCGGACAAAACAGGTCAGCCATCCTGGATATGTAAAGTTCATTTGTTTAATTTTTTGAAACTTGTTCTTGGTGATGGTATGCATCATTATCTTTGATATCTTAAGCCCTGATCTGGTAAAAGATCGCTGAGCGGCTGAGGAATAATTTTCTTGAAGCCTTTAAGTACTTCACATAATAATTTGTCAGTATGTTTTGCATATGGACTAGGTCTACTAATTGCCATATATCAAGTTTTTTTATTGAACTTGTAGAGTTACTAGATAGTGTGGATACTTAATATAGAACCACCTCACGGTGGAAAAAGAATCGCTTTACTAGAAATGCAAAGCTTGTGCAAGAGGAAATCAATAAACTCTTTCTCTGTGTTGCATTGTGATACTGTATAGCTTATTGATATATGATATCCTCCACTATAAAGGAATTGATATTGTGCAAAAGTATAGACATGGTTTTCTCCACTAAAATAGGAAACGATAATCCATAGATTTCCTGAAATCAAGTAACAAAATATTCTTATATCTTAATTAGGATCAATTCTTAAATTCTTGGAGAATAGGTTTGGATTCTTGGAAATGATAACCCGTAGATTTCCTGAAGTCAAGTAACAAAATATTCTAATATCTTAATTAGGGCCAATTCTTAGATCCTTGGAGAATTGGTTCAGATTCTCGACACTCCCCCCTTGAGCTTGGTGAGTGTAGGTTAGCTTGCTGATATTTTTCACAGAATGAATTACTAGCATAATGGTACTCATAGTTGATTATACAACCTATGGTGGGAGTGAGTATTTTATTGAAAGAAATATAGTTGTAAAAGCTAATTCTTACAAAGTATTTATGTTTACTTTTTAAGCTTCACCACACACTACCCTAGCTAGATGCCAAGTGCTCAATCAATCGCACTGCTCTTTTATCTCTGTTTCCGTTTCTTGTCCAATGAATTTCTGATGATGTTCATTTGCTGTTACTTTAAACCATCTCGACAAAAGTAATGGCGTATATGAATTATTATCTCTAATTCGTTCCTAGATCTTGATAGAGTCAAGGGATTGAGGGAAGAGTGAATAAGAAAACTATAGTATTTATTGAATGGAAAAGAAAACAGTTTAACAGATGGAGTCTGTCCCAAGTGCAAGCGCCATTTGCCCAAGCTTTAAAAGCCAAATTCTGATTAATTCTCAATCTGACTCTCAACGGCTGAAGAGATATATTTAAATAGTAATATAACCCTATGGGCCTTAACAATGTTTTAAAAACGAAAGGCGGAAATGAGGCGTTTCGCTCGAATGAGGTGAGGCGTACGCCTCAAATTTTTTTTTTGAAAAATTAAAATTAAAAACCAAAAATAATAAAATTACGCAAAGTTCAACAATACATATTAATTATTCTAATTGTTCAGCAAAAACAAGAATAAAATCATATTGATCCTAATAAGTAGCACAAATTCATCTCACCTAAAACACAACACAAAGCAACTAAGAACAATAGAAGTCCAAATTAAGTAGAAAAATAAGTTCTCATAGTCATTTTAATCTTGCAATAGAGATTCATTCGTGTCCAATGGTTTAAACAACTCGTTATGTCCTTCATTTTCCTCTTCCTCCTCACTCAAAGGATCATCATTAGAGTCGTCGGCATATCTAAGCACTCAAAGAAAATTATTTGTAAACTATATTTCGTGATAAAAAAATAATAATGTGAAGACAATTCAATTTAGCTTATCTTCAATTGAAATGTACAACCATTATTTTTCTTCCTAACCTCTTTTTGTCGGCCATCATAAACTGACCAATTAAATTTAGCTTATATTTATACACTAACCTCCACCTTCTCTGTACATTAAAAAAATTAAAATTAAAAAAATTTAGAAATATGTGCGTAATCCCTATTTTCAGTTAAAAAATAGATTAGTGAGAAAGGGTATATATATATATATATATCAGAAGTTATATTTTATAAAATAGATTAGAAGTTATATCTTAAAAGTTATATCAGAAGTTATTTCAGAAGCTATTTTTAATTTTACTTTTATAATTTTTTAATATCAGAAGTTATATCTTAAAAATTGTTTTATTTTATAATTTTTTATTTTTAAGAAGTTATATAAGAGAGTGGGGAGGGGAAAAAATATCAGAAGGGTTTAAAAAAAAATTAAAAGAGTAGGGTTTGGCCGACAGGTTTGATTATATTTACCTCCTTAAATATTATTCTATTTATATTAATTTTTTTATACATTTATAATAATAATAAATAAAAACTGCCTCAAAACTGCCCAAAAACTGCCTATAAACTGAGGCGTACGCCTCAACACTTTGAGGCGGACGTTTCTGATCTGGGGATCTGATGCGGCCGCCTCGACTCGATTTCCCCAAAAACGTTCCGAGGCGCGCCTCGAGGCGTACGCCTCGGCCGTTTTTTAAAACATTGGGCCTTAAGCCCACTAATTACTTAAATAACCCAAACACTACTAATTATTTAAATAAACATAATTAAATTAAATAAAAAAGATCTCTAACAGATCTTGTACTAGGAAGAGCTCAACTGATGCTGGAAATGAATTGCGAAAGTCATGTCTTACAAGGTAAACCTAATGTAGAAAATGGTGTTTTTCCAGCGGCGTGCTGTATATGATGCGTTAATAAGGTGCACTAGGCCAGCTAGACTTTGGGATCTATATGCTTTTGCTGTTGGACCTTCAAGATTCAGTAACACAAGCCCTAAGGTGCGGCTATTGAATGAGTACTTTCGCCTTCTTGGACTAGGAGCATATCACGCTTCCTCTAAAACAATTGAAGATGGCTCATTCACATTATCTAATGAATGGTGGAGAATAAGCAGCGTGAACTCCAACTATGCAATGTGTCCAACCTACCCATTTGCGTTGCTTATTCCAAACTCCATCAGGTAAGATAACTTGCTCTCTTTTGTTTTCTGTTTGGAAGTCACTGCAGGAAATGTCATTAATCTTTTTATGTTGGTTTGCATCGTGTCTTTGCCTGGCCACTATTATTAGTGACGTCGAAATACAGCAGGCTTGTACTTTTCGTGCACGCTGTAGGTTGCCTGCAATTTCCTGGTGTCATCCAGGTACATGCAAATTCACAAGTGATTATTTTATCTTGACATTAAGTTTAAGCTGGTCTGACTGATGAGCTGTAGGAACTGGAGCTGTTCTTGCGCGTTCTTCACAGCCACTTGTTGGTCTCATGATGAATATGAGAAGGTGAGTGCTAAATCACGAAAACAAAAGTAGGGTTTCGTTTCTATTTTTTGTATTCTCCTGAAATCGTGCCCTCTCTGCAGCAATTCTGATGAAAGGCTTGTTGCTGCTCTCTGGACTCAACTTGCTGGAATCAAGGAACGCAGAAGGTGATGTTAACTATTGAGTTTTATATTTGTACCTGTTTTATCCTCACACAGTTCCTTTTGGTCCCACCTTATTTTCCTCTGACCTTATTCTGTCCATTAAGTTTGAGATACCTGAACAGTTTCAGAATCCATATTCGAGAAACTCATTGTATTAATTGAATATTTTATTTAGGAAGCTATATATTGCTGATGCAAGGCCTCGGAAAAATGCTCTAGCAAATGGAGCTATGGGTGGTGGATCAGAGTCATCTGCCAATTATTCTCAATCTGAGGTTAGATTGTGCACCTCAGTTCACACAGTTTTCTTTGTTATCTTTACTGGTACTGATTCGTTCATTTAAGCTCTCTCCAGATAGTCTTCTTTGGGATAGACAATATACATGCTATGCGAGAGAGCCTTGTTCGGCTTCGAGATTACGTGGATACTCATGGTGCCAACTCATCTGATGGAATGTCTTCATTCTTGGTATGATTATGATTTTGTAGTAGCAAAGATCATTTTGCTTCCTAAGTATTAGATTTCTTTTGCCTTTATTAGGAAAAATTGATGAGAGGCTTAGGGTGTGTTTGCTAATACTTCTGATTTTAAGATGATATTTATTAAAGTCGAAGCAAAAGTAGTTAAGAATCAAAAGTTGGTTGTGTTTGCAAATATAATCTAAAGCTGAAAAAATCAAAGTTGAAAAGTTGCGAGGGAAAAACCAGTTTCAAAATTAGCTTTCTTGGTAGAAACAAATAAACATTCGTATATGAATGTTGAGGGTATTTATGAAGAGAAATGATGATTTTGGATTATGATAAAATATGAGGATGGGAATGTATTAAAACAAACTTCGTATTTACAAACATACTGAAATCATTTTTCCAAAATCAGAAGCACCCTTCTCACTGCTTTAAGATTTCATCGGGTCATTAGAATTAGATCCAACAGAATAAAATCAAAGTTGAGTGTTTAAACATGGTCTTTAAGTTTCTTCTAGTAATCTGCTAGCACAAAATATTTTCCTTCTATTCTATACATCTCTGATGCTATTTGCAACATTGGCAGATGGAATTGATACATAGTTATTCATGGTGTTCTATTTCGGGAGATGGGTTTCTCTTCTGTTTCCACGTTCTGTTTCATCTCTTGGATTTTAATTTATGTAGCAACAACTATATTTCTCAGCTATTAACCTTTACCTTTTTGGTTCTGTTGAGAAGTCTACCTAAAAAGATCATTTGCTATTAAACTCATCTGCCCTTGATTTCTCCCAAATTCAGTAACAACCTCGATCATTTACTCAACTTTCCCTGAATTGCATTTATCCCAAGTAGTGCACCTTGAAAATAGATGGTTCTAGCTTATGAACTACTTTCCATTCATAGGTTCATTGTATCTGCAGAAAGGGTATCTGGGTGCAAGTATCAATAAAGTACCCTCGTTTCCTGTAGATGGGTTGTAATATTGTGGATATATATACACACACATACTTTTTGTTATTGCTATGTTTCAGTTTCAAATGTTTTGATAAGTTGGTCCATTATCTATTCATCCAACTATTCGCAAATGGTGTATAGCTAAGAGTTAATTGAGATTTTCAGAAATTATTTTTAATCTGTCTGCCAATAACAAGTATAAATTTATATTTTTCTTCCAACCTTTGCCTTTTTACCGATAGAGGCATGGAGGGTGGACGTGGGGAGGAGGTAACCTCAGCAGCATGTCTGCTTCTGTCACAACTCTTGGGGACAGCGGTTGGTTGATACATGTCCAGAGTGTTTTGGCTGGTTCAGCTTGGATCGCTGCTCGTGTTGCTCTAGAATCAGCTACAGTGCTTGTTCATTGTAGGTAAGTTATCTTATGCACTACTCATTAATAACTGTGCTGGACAGACACTACCTCATTCTTGTCGACAATGGTAAAGCTTTGTTTCTTAAACTGGAAAATCTTGGATGCGTTTGTCAACTTTGTGCCCTATAAGATTCAAAACTATATAACAAAGACCAAGTTCTATGCATTGCTTTGATCTTTAACTAAATGTTATACTATGTTTGTAGTGATGGATGGGATAGAACAACTCAGTTAGTGTCCCTTGCAAGTTTGTTGCTTGATCCATATTATCGGACAATCAAAGGTTTCCAGGTACGGCTCAATCCTGGATCATCTTCAAATTTTGTTATACCCTTGATTATTGCTATATAGTATCTAGGATATTTTTAGGGTTCTCCGTTTTGTAGCTTTTGTTATATTTACTTTGTAGAAGTGTTTATTAAACTTGTTTTATACTGATATTTTGAGGTTCAGTTTTGCTTACATTTCCATAATATAATAGCTTTCAGTAACTAGGTGATTCATTCTTTTCTTCTAATACAGGCACTAGTAGAAAAGGATTGGCTTGCATTTGGTCATCCATTTTCAGATCGACTGGGGATGCCAACTGTATCTGGAAGTGATCCTGGTGAATTTACACGACAGGGTTCTACTGGGGGTTCGTCTCCAATGCGTCAACCTTCGGGCACATCCCAATCAACTTCTTCGCATGCACAAAATAATTCCTCACCAATATTTTTGCAGGTACATGTACTGGACATAATCATGGCTGTAAATCTTGTTTTAACTTTTTTCTTAAATCTTTTTGTATACTTAATTGAAAATGTGCTGAATTTTCTGTTGCACCTGTCTTATAAGTGACTTTAAGGATGTAACAATCTAGATGATTCATTCTTTCTTGTTAGTGCATCCTCCAATGTCATAACGAGGGGTATTGTTTGACATAAATTTAAGTATTTGCATTCATCGGATGGTGACCAACTGGCGAATGGACGAAACCTGATAGCATCACAGCACTTTAGATGCCCCTGCTGTCATATCATCTTTGTCACATTTACGTCTTTCTTTGAACAGCTTATGTTTGCTTCAGTATTTTGTACCCTTGACTAGCTTATTTAGTGTTTAGTACGCAGACAATTGCTGCCAAAAGGCATAGTTACTAGTTTTTCACATAAAATTTTCACACAAAGTTAAAAGAATATTATATTTATTCATAAAAGATTGGCACAGTTACAATTCTGGGCATATTTATTCTGTTAATTTGCCCATTCAAGTGGCATCATTTTTTTTCCTTCCTGATTTAACATGTTTTGAACATCATCTCCACGCAACCTAATTTTTAGTAACTATGGAGTTGGTTATTGGGAAGTTCAAAACTTGCACCTTTTGTTTGTTTGTTTGTTTTTTATTTTCCTTTACTTTTTTTTTTTGTTGTTGTTGCCTACTGAATCATTTTTCCCCCTTTCTTTCTTTCTGTTTTTTTTTCTTCCAATTTTTTAATTGTTCTACAGTGGGTTGATTGTGTTTCACAACTTCTACGAATGTATCCATTTGCCTTTGAGTTCTCCTCGGTAATGTACCTTCATCTGATGTATCAAGTCACTGTTAATTCTCCTTCAGTCAACAGTTTGAAATTGCTTAATTACTCTTATTTCTGGGACTGCAGGTATTCCTTGTAGATTTATTGGATTGTGTGCTTTCCTGCCGTTTCGGAAACTTTTTCTGCAATAGGTACGAGTCTTTCCTTGTTAATTTGAATCAAAACTTAAAACCGTAATATGTTCTCTTCCCTTCAAATCCGTTACTCCATATGTCGATTTATTATTATTATTATTATTATTATTATTATTATTATTATTATTATTTTTATTTTTTTTGTGTTTAGTGTCAAATTGTGTTGCGCAGCAAACTATAAAACATAGAATGCACTCTTATTAAATTACTTCTATCATTTTGGTTACCTCTCAAATAAACGTTCGTGTGGTCCTTCAAATTTCAGTGAGAAAGAAAGGCAGCAAGCCGGTGTTTATGATGCATGTGGGTGTTTGTGGATGTATTTAGCTGATTTGCGGGCTTCAGATGGAAGGTCGCATGTGCATTACAACCACTTCTATGACCCATCAAAATTTCAAGGCCCATTACTACCTCCTGCTGCAGCTTTAGCCCCAACACTTTGGCCTCAGTTCCACCTTCGATGGTCTTGTCCGTCAGAAGCCCAAGCTGGGGAGACTGAAGCACACTGTAGGAACATGGCTAAGCAAATGTCTGAGTTGCAGAAGGTAAATAAAATGACTCTTTTTCTTCTGTTGGCACATGTTTGCATTTCTTTTGGCTAGAGGCTTATTCTCATTATTTCCGCGCCATTTGCCCCTTTTTCTTGCCCAGAAATGAGCTACTCCAGCCAGGGGTTTGCAAAAACCTGGTCTTAATGAACTCAAACTGAGGTTTAGACTTTAGAGGGTGTTTGGTGGAGCTTATAAGCTCTCAAAAACATCTTATAAAATGTCTTAAGAGCTTATAAGTTCTTAAAATTTGTTTGATAAATTTATTTAAAAAAGTTTATAAGGTCTCCAAATAAACTCTTAAAATTTGTTTGGTAAATTTAAAAGAGCTTACAAAACTCTCCAAAAACGATGTAGGAAGCTTATAAGCTCCTAAAAAAGTTGCCTCCGCCCCACCTTTTTTTTAAAGAGCTTATAAGATCTATTTTTTTTACCATTGAAAAGACAAATACCCTCAACAATTTTAGAGTATTCCAAACTTACCGAAAACATAGAGTTTTATAATTTACCAAATATAACTTTATAATGTACATAGTATTGATCCAAACACTTCAGTAGCTTATTTTTAAAATAAGATCTAATATCTAATAAACTCCTAAAACAACATATAAGATGTTTTCAATAATCTCACCCAAACACCCTCTTAGTTTGTTTTCTCGGGTTATTTAATTCACATTCTCTTGAACAATAAATGAGATTGCCATTAAAAAAAACAAAAACCAAACCCTGTTGCTCCAGACATTTCCTCACATGCTGTTTGGGCAAGATCGATGTAATCTTTCATTACAATCCCACAATTTTATCGGTAGTTAAAAAATGTTTTCAGGCAAAAGAGTTAGCGGAGGCAAAAGTTAAAGAAGTGTCAGCCACCATGGAGACTTTGACAGCTGAGTTGCGAAACGAAAAGCTCGGCAACAGCTCAGCGAGGGATTGGGTTAGGAGAACCAAAAGGGAAACATCGGCTATAAAACGTGCCGTACAATCACTCGGGTGTAAAGTTCACTTCTCGGAGGACGGTGATTGCATTGTTAGCATTGAAAACAACACAACAAATTTTTCTCAAAAATCATTGTTTTCCGATTCGGATATGCAATCTAGTGGTTATTTGCAGCACGACGAGCAATCGGATAATACTGTCCATGTTTCACGTACGGTGAATGGCGATAGTGATGATTCGAGCAGTCCGATAAACCGTGTGTGTGAATCTTTATGCCCCTTGCGCACCAGAGATGGAGGGTGTAGATGGCCAGATTCTGGGTGTGCTCAGTATGGAAGTCAGTTTGTCGGTTTGAAGGCGAATTTTGATGCGTTCGACCGACTTTCTATTTATGACAGCTATTTTGAGTCGCAATAGAAGGATTTTGGATCGAGCCCAAATTTTGTCTGTAATTTTTTTTGACTGAGGGCATTCTGGGAATTGAGTCAGCAAATACTTGATTAATATATAGAGAAATGAAAAACTGAAGACGGGTCCAACATGGGCCCGATGAGTGTATATACACAGTGGATACAGAGATAGTGTTGGTCGGCCTCTCATTTTCTGACATCTCCGGAGATAAAAGTGACAGTAGTTCATTGTTTCAAATTAATTACAATGGCAATGTTTGGCCGAGATTATCTGAATCCTCATAACATTCAATGCTGATGAGCTGCCATTCATTGCTCAGATAAAGTATGTAGTGTCTGTTGTATAGATTCATGAATTGTTAGTATTCTCAGCTTTCTCCTTTAGATGAACAAATCTCCGTTGTAACTGTCATTCTTGAACTCGTTCAACGATACAATAAATATAAATTATAGGGGAATGTGCCTTTTGTATGATATATAGATTTTCTTTATAATTATTATTTTTAAATTGTTTGGAAGCCCGACAATTTTTTGAATGAACCGGGGGTCAACTGTGTTATATATCATTATATGCAATGATATATGTCAGTTATATCGTTTTTATCGTGTTTACACTATGGGTAGCCCGGGTTCATCGACCAACGTCCCCACATGTCTCCACATCCCCAGCCTATTTGTTATAGACGGTTTTCTTGTGTATGAAGGCATAGGTGGGGCTAGCATTAATGACGATTACGTGGATTAGGGTCATCACGTGCTATGACTAGAGGTTGATACCCTATTTGATATTTATTTAGGGGTGTGTAGAACTTGTAACATGTGTGATGATGGGATTATTCTTAGAACTAAGCGTGTTTTCGCTAAACTTATTTAAGAAGTTCTTATGGGATATTTCTATAGTTTACAAGACAGTTAATCCAAATGTTTGGATTAGGAAAACAACTTTACGATAGTAGTGTCATTTTTTTAAAATTAAAATGATTAAAGCAAAAGGTGATTGCTTAGACAAGGATTTTAATTTGCAAAATATCGATACTATTAAAAAAAAATGTTTATAAAAAGAGAAATGTGTAGTGCGTCGGATGTCTGAAATAAGTGCACCGGATAACTTTTGTCCTCTAATTTAGGTAGGTGTGTAATTTTGTTGGACTTTTTGGAAGTAATTTTGTTTTAATTGCTACTCCAGTATGTATTTATTTTTTCCGTTGATCAATACTTTTGTGACTTCACTGTGAGATCGTATGAAAGTATCACAAAATGTAATTAAAGTATCATAAAATATAATTAAAATATCACAATTATAAATGTGTTAAAATATCACATGATTTTATTAAATTATTACTAACAAAATGGTTTCACCGGTAGTATTTACTTTTTAATTCTCTTTCTTATATCCACACAAGCTCGATGCATGAAAAATCAATCTCTAGCCCCATTATTGCTTGTGTTGTTTGTTTTGGTAGATTTAATCTACATCCATCTCCCAGCAAGTTTAGTGTGAATTTTAGATCAAGTTTGGTGTAAAGTGCATATAGCGTGGCACGTCAATAGAGCTATTCATTACACCGAATTTGATACAAGATTTGATGTTCCATTGGAGCATCATTTACACTCATCTGTTTTCGGCACCGAATTTGGTGCTTGTTTTGAGATGTTGGACGCTATCGGACACCATCTTACTTGTTTGGTTTAGAACTCACAATACCAGAATTGAAATTTTAAATCTCAATTCTCGTTTGTTTTACAATTCAAAATTTCAACACACAACCAACAATTTTTTACATCTTACCCCACACTCAATTATTTTATCACATTATTATTACATTTAAAAAATTAAATATTACTAAATACCATACAATAATACATTATCATCCACTTTTCAAACATGATTTGACATCATAAAAATATATTATCATCCACTTTCCAGACATGATTTGATATCTACAGTAAAAAAGTAAAGGATTCTGAATTCTAACAAACAAAAATTTTTACTATTCACAAAATCATTAATACTCAAGATTCTCAGTACCAAAATTCACAATCTCAACGAAACCTATGATTTCTCTTTCTCTCTCTCTCTTTTCTTTTTTCTTTAAGAGGGGAAGAATTTTGAGAGTGTTAATGCATACATATTTTTCTTACGAAAGTAGTGGTGATTTTCTTTTTCCAAGGGATGATATATTTTGAAAGTATGGATGAATATAAAATGTAAAAATTATGATTGAAATTAATTTGGCATAAAAATAGTAAAATAATAATTGATTATAATTGGTAATTAAAATTATATAAGTATGTGAACTTTGAACCTCATCGAAGAAAAATGTATAATAATAATAATAATAATAATAATAATTGACTGAATACACACACACACACATATACATACTAGTTTAACACCCGCATATATTATGCGGGATTTGAAAAAGAATGATTTTCATTAAAAACACTATATGAATAATATTAAAAATGGGGTATACAAATCGTAAAAATATTTGTTCTATTTACAGAAAGATTATTTGTCACAATAAATAATTCTTGCACACAAATCAGAATATTATTTGTCTAATTACAGTAAGACTACTTTTAATGATAAAGAATTGTAAGTATTTTTTATCGTGAGTCACGAAATTAGTTGTAGAGTATATCAAAATACCCTAAATTTGACGGGAAAACCCGTAAAAACTTGTGTTTTAAAAAATGTAAAACATACAACACCCGCGTGTCACATGTGAATATGTGATATAAAAAATTAAAACTTATTAGGTACTAATAATTCTATTGAAAGGACATCGTACATCTAACTTGTAATATATGTAAAATTATTTTTTTAATTATTATTTGTTTTTTTTTTCGTGAAACACTAATTTATTCGTATAGATATATAATGTGTGTATCAATTCATTATATTGGGATTAGATAAAAAGATTTAAAATATATTTAATATTTATTTTCCTAGATGTAATAATTTATTATTATTATTATTATTATTATTATTATTATTTTGTTTCCCTTTGTTTTATTCTTTTTTTGGCGTAACGATAGTTTTTAATAAATATCTTTAATATTATTTTTAATTCATTATATTAGGATTGAATAATTAATTTAAGTTATATTTTTTATATTTCTTTCTCTTTTGTAATAATTTTATATAACTCGTTTTTTTAAAATAAATATTTAAAATTCTAATAAAATTATTTCAACTTTTATTATAAATAAAATTAATTCAACTTATATAAATTTCTTCTAATTAGATATAACTTATTTATATCTTTATATTAGAAGAATAAAAGTAAGATATTGAATTAGTCAAAATATTATAAAGAAAACATTAAATTAGATAACGTGTAATAAAAGGAAAATATTGAATTAGGCAAAATGTAATATTAGGAAAATGTTAAATTAGATAAAATATAATAAAAGAAAAATACTAAATTAGGTAAATATTAGGCTCGGATGACATCGAAGCACCATAGTTTTTTCAAAAGCTAACAGAGCATGGAAAGAGGATACATTGAATATGAGGATTTTACATTAATATATATGATATATATATACATTTATATATATAGGATTAGATTCAAATGAGAACCATATTCCTATATGTGAACCAAGGGTCAATTATGAATCTTAGATCTAATTAAATGGATGGATCAGCTTTTTTCCGTATTTTCTTATTTAATTAAAAGTATTAGGATTGTATAATAAAAACACTACTGGTGTATATAATTAGAAATATTAATAAAATATTGTGATTGTATAATAAAAGTACTGCTGATATATAATAAAATAAGTAGTTCGCAGGTTCACATATAATGACATGTTTCCATTTGAACCCACTCATATATATATATAACCCACCCATATATATATATATATATATATATACTATATATACTATATAATAATATGATTTAAGTTCAAATGAGAACCATGTTCTTATATGTGAACCTAAAGTCAATTATGGGTCTTAGATCTAATTAAATGGATGAATCTGATTTATTATGTATTTTCTTATTTGATTAAAAGTATTAGAATTGTTTAATAAAAGCACTGCTGGTATATAATAAAAGTACTAGTTCGCAGGTTCGTATATAATGACATGTTCACATTTGAACCCACCCCTATATATATATATATAAAATATTTTATTTATTTTAATAAATCTCATAATATCAATTAGAGAAAAAAAAAACTCAAAATGAAATGACATCCCTTAGCCACGATTTGTTTTTAGACTCCTAATAACTGGATTGAGATTTTGAATCTCTATTCTCGTTTGTTTTATGATTCACTACTCAACCAACAACTTCTTATTCCTATCCCTATATTCATCTTTTTTATTCAATCATCATTACATTTAAATAATTATATATTACTAAATATAATATAAAAATGTAAAAAGTAAAAAATTTTGTATCCTACAACAAATAAAAATTTTTACTATTTACAAAATTTTGAATACTCAAAATTCTCCAACATTCAAAATACCAACGAATCCTACCTTGTTTTCTCGTTGTCTGTGGTCTAAAATGCCCTCAACTTTTAATACAACCCAATGCTTTGGGTGCAGATATACACCTCAAAATATTATCAGTTGACCCCAAAATATTTTAGACAAAAATAGTTATAAATGAAAAGATTAAAATAACCTTAACATAATATATAATTAAAATTAAAAAAATAACAAATTATCTTCTCCTTCTTTCTCCTGTCTTCATTTTCATTTTCCTCCGCCTCCAACACCAAAGCCGCCAACGTCGCCAATTTGGGTGCGAAGAAAATCTGTGAACAAGTTTACTCCCGATTTCGACTCCAAAATCTCAATAGAAAAAACTGGATATGTTCAAAGTTAAGAATGTGGGTCTCGAAGAAGATTAGTCGTTCCTCGAATCTGAGTTGGTTTATGTGCCTATTAATATTAATTCAAACAGAAAACCACTAAAAGAAATTAAATAAAGAGATTTTCCTTGTTACACAGTGATAGAGTTTGGGTGTGAAATTGTAGATGTCTGGAGGGCCCGAGGCCCGATACAATTTCCTAGTTGAAGGAGTTTTACAAACACTATCTCCCAGATTTTCTTCTTATGGGAAACAAATGAAAAAACAAGATTTATTAATACTGTGTGTAAAAACCTTTGGATAGGTGCTAATTGGTTTTGTGTCCATTCTTGTCTTGTGGCCAAAAAAGGGAGGGGGCTTTTCTTGTGTCTTGGAAAACTGCTCTTCAGTGGATACGTCGTGATGGTGATGCGTATATCCGCGCCACAATGTTTTATACAAACATTTCCGTTTACCATTGTGTGCCAATATAATCAATACGAGAGCTTATAATACTATATATTTTTAAATTTACATACACGAGTATCAATGATATACTATCTTTCAATCTAAGTTGCAGCGACACGAACACGGACACGAGGAGACACTTATTTTTAAAAATATAGAACACGACACGGCTCGAACACGTTTATAATATAAATAATTATTAATATATTTATTTCCTATAAATATTAAATTATAATAATTCTTATTTCTAATAAATTAACTAAAATAATTACAAACTCATTCACAATAATTTATAAAACCCAAAATAAAATAAAAAATGATTATAAATTAAAAAAATTAAAAAAAAAAATAAAAAAATTGAAAAAACGTGTCGGGGACGTGTCCTGGCCGTGTCTCCTATGTCCCGCCGTGTTCCTTGTCAAAAGTTTTTTTTAAAAAAAAGGCATTTAGCCGCTTTTATATTTTTTTCTTACTTACGCAAATTGCCCGCTATGTAGTTTGTTTGCCCGCAGCTTCCCTACGTCCCCCTTTCTACTTCATCGTCGTTGTTGGTCCTTCTGCACTGCTTGATCTGTTSATTCGTCACGTACCTTTTCAATGAAAGAAGAGCGGGATTCTCTAAAAAGCCAAGGTCAAAAAAATAGGACACGCGTCCGACACGTATCGGAGGCGTGTCTGGAGTGTGTCTGGAGTGTCCGACTCATTTCGGGAGTAAAAAATGGAGTGTCCGTGCATCATAGCTTTCGATACATTCATTTATAAGAATATATGCATACAAGATGAACATATGACTTAGATAATAGAGAGTATGTACTCTATATACTTAAATAACAAAAAAATTATGAATACACTTTTCACTATATAAATTAATATTTATAAACACAAAGATATATTTATGTCAAAATATTTCTTAAATTATAAATATTGACATAGGTATCTTTTTATAACTAATTGGACAAATATATAAATACACAGACACACATATATATAAAAACAACACATCACATGAATAAGAACTCCAAGACCTTATTGTCGTTGCAAGTTACTGAGAAAATAAGGAAAATTTGAATGAACAAAAAAAACTTAATATGAGAAGCATTTGACATAAAATAACCCTTAAAATGTTTTCATTGTATGAAGTCAGAACTACATTTCCCTTGCGAAAACAGTACATCATATTTATAAGCAACACCGACTTTCCCTTTTCATAGAAGGATCAAAAAGGCTAATCACGAGCCGGAGGAGGCTCATTGTCTGACCTGTTCTGTCCTTTACGTTCGTTCCATTTTATCCATGCCCACCTCAAAATGTAATAACTCCCAATAGCATAAACCTGTGTTCGCCCAAACACGAGCGAGGATTAATTATAAGATCAATAAAATGGCGACTGTGCTGTGCAACTTTAAAAGTTTACGTTATTCATTTCCTTTTCGGGATGAACCAAAACGGGATTCTTTTTTTAGTTTTTCCCCCTCAAATGGTAATTCTTTTTTCCAAAATTCGAGAAATTCTACAACACTCAAAATTCTCAAACACTAGCTTTTAAGAGGAATAAATAGTCCAAGTCCCCATAATCGTGGGTGACGGTAGCAAAAAATGTTATGGACACAACTCAGGCAATAGAATATAACGCAAAAGTTAGATGCTCGTGATAAAGTTATTTTGCATCAAAAAAGGCCTATCTATAAATTGCTGGGGAAGAAAAGAAGAAAATACACATATGGACTTCAAACACGACTATTGACAATAAAAACTCATTGAAAATGCAATGCACAAAAAAAAAAAAAAAAAAAAAAGGAAAGGAAAGGAAAGAAAGCCGAAATGAGTCACTGCATTTGAGAAAAATAAAATAAAATAAAATTAGTAGACTCAATTACGCCACACGCATAGATAATTTAGGAGCCAGGGGAAAAAAAAGTGTCAGTTTCTTTATTGCCCATATCTGGTAAATAGTTATGGCACAATCACAACAAAATGCGGGTTGCGAGTGATCACGGTTAGAATCTTCGAATTAAGAAATTATATAAAAATTACAAGAGAATTTGCTTTGTAGGAAAGCCCAAGCTTAATATTTTTGAAACCATATTCAGGCAAATTACTAGATGTCAAATTCAGCAACTCTTATTATTCCATATAAAATCATTCAAACCCATATGGTAATCATAAATTATGACCCACAATCCTCCCAAAAAGAAGTAAGCCATCAAGAATAATAGGAATCAATCAAATAATTAGGGCACAAACACGAAATTTAGTTAAAATTACACTAATGGTTATAATTAACAAGAATTGCCACCCCTGAATTCACCAAGCGAACCACGAACTCAAACACTATCATCCTTCCAGAACAAAGCAAGTTACAACCTTTAATGCACAAAGTACTACAACACAATACTTGCAAAAACACCCCCCCCATTAAAACTCAAATCAAATTAAAAAAAACAACAATAAAACTAATTAACCCAGAATACTTGTACAAAAGTCAAACATTATACCTGCCATAGAATTACGGGATTAGTTGTCCGCTCGGCTCCCTCAGCCTCGGCTTCGAGCTTCAACGGAGCATAGGTATGTCGGGGGAAGGTCACAACGGCAGCCTTATTATTGCTTTCGTTCTCGACCTCGGCTGGCTGGATTCTGATCGGCTCCGCGGCGGCTGGCTCTATCTTAGCGCCATCGTTCTTCTTGTTCTTCTGTGGAAAAGGCAGTTTAATTGCAGAAAACAAGTTGGTGAAGAATACTAAAATGGGGTTCTTTTCTTCCTCTCTTTGATTTTTGGGCTCTTCCATATTTTTATTTTCTCCAAGAGTGCGTTGGAGAATTGTAGGTTGGGTTTTGGTTTAAGGATGGAGGAGGCGGAATATACAATACAAGTGGGTATGAAGTGTAGAGGACTAAATTGCAACTGTAGTTTCTCAAGTGGCTGGGGGCATGTTTGGAATAAGAGTTGTTTGGGAATTATGAATCCTTATTTGTTACTTATAAGATTTAAATTTATTTTTATTTTTGGGTAATACTTTAATGTATTGGTTTTTGAATTATAATGTATTGATTTTTTTGTACTTTTTTCATAAATATCAAACCCGTATTATGATGTATTTGTTGGTTTTTGTACTATAATGTAACGGTATGAAATTTTGGTCTAACAAGATGATCCGTTAGTTCTGCCTGACAAGAGTCTTGCCCTTTATTTTTTAAGTGGATTTCAAATTATGTGAAAAGTAGATAATGTTGTATTATTATATTTTATGTAAATATCAAATTATATTTGAAAAGTAAATTTAATTGTATTACTATATTAAATTTAGTAGTATTTAATTATTTAAATGTAATTATAATATGATAAAAGAGAATAGTGTGTGTACATAGTAGAGGAGTGCAGTGGGTTAAAACCGACCGGCCAAACTCAACCGTAACGAACTGACGGTGAAATGGTTAAGGTCGGTTAACAGAACCGGCCGTTAAACGTTGATTTCTTTTTTAAAATTAAATTGAAAAACTTAAATACAATTTGAATAATTGAGGTGAATGAGAAACTTAAATGGAATTAGAATGAGATAAATATATGAGAATTTAAATAAAATTTGATTGAATTTTTGAAGTAAAAAGTTTTTAAAAAATATTTTTTTAGAAAAAAGGACTTGGTTTTAACTCTAATATTAGAAATTAAAATTAAAAGTTTTAAATTTTAATATTAGAATTAATTTGCCTACGTATCCTCGTAAAGGATTCAAAATCCACATAGTTCGATTTTTTTTTTGATAAAAAAATAAGTATAAAAAAAGGACTTGATTTTAATTCTAATATTAGGAATTAAAATTAAATTTTAACTTTTAATATTAGAATTAACTTGCCTACATATTCTCGTAAAGGAATCAAAGTATATGTAGTTCTTATATTTATCTTACTTACCTACGTTATGTGGATAGTGGAGGAGGCTCGTCTTTATTTATTCGTCGTTGTCGTTGTTTCTCGAAGTGGTATCGTAATGGTTGCTCTCTTCACTTTCATCCAATTGCATTTCTTGTTTCGTTTTTCAGCTTTGACCCAATCATCCATCAACATTTGATTCAAGATTTTTGGGTAATAAGTTAGACCGACGATCATCTAACAGGAACGACAACAACCTCCTTGGCAATCCTAGAGAGTGTAGGAAAAATAGTGGCCACTTTCGACCAAAACTGCACAGGATCGTTAGTACCATTAGATTTTTTGGGATATCTCCCGATTCAAAAACCCCTAAATAACTTTCTAATTCCATTATTCAACTAACACTAGCCCTTTGCCGTTTCGCTTAGTATCCTCAATCAACCTCGTATATGGGGCTAGAGCTTGTCGAGAATCACTGAATAATGGCTTTAAATTAGAAGTGGTGGGGGAAGTGGAAGTCGAAGGTGACACATTAATATCACTAGAAGATTGATTGTATTCATTAAAAATATCAATAAAGATTGTTTTGCTTGGTGAGCAACAATTTAAGGGTTAGGAATTTCAATATTTGAAATTTGTAAAAAAAGGTCTAATGCTTCATAATAAACTTTCTAAACCTTCGACCCGATAATGCGGGTCTAAATTTTTGCAATAAAGAAAATCTTGGGAATGTAGAGAAAATATTTGACCCGTTTACTCAACATACTAGCAATACATTTACCCAATTCAGGCGAATCAAGTAAAGAATTACTAATAAGTACAATTTGAATACATTGATGAAGAAGTAGTATGGACGTAGGAATAAACATCGGATAAAGTTACGGTGGCATCATTAAAAATTCTTAAAAGGGACATCATATTATAACAATCATCCCACGTATTTGAAAATAAAACGAAATCGAAATCATGATTAGCAAAAAGTCTACACAATACTTCTCTATATTCAAAAGAATCATTAAGCAATTTTTAAGTAAAGTTCCAACGATTTCGCACATCAACTAAAATTTCTTTTGGATGGAAACCATTGTTTCGTCAATATTTTCACCATTTTTTTTGCAACCGAATCATGTTTAATTATATAAAATACCGCACTCCTAATCGGAGCAATTTTTGATTTAAAAGTATTTAAAACATTTTGAACACATAAATTCAAAATATGAGAAATACATCTAACATGAAAAAATTTACCGTCAATAGAAGGTTGACAAAAAGTTTTTAACAAATCTAAACTAGTCGTATTAGCGGCGGTATTATCAAATGAAATTGAAAAAAATTTGTTACCTAAATGATACTCGGAAAAAATATTGGATATTTTGCGCGAAATATTCACCGCGATATGCGAATTATTAAACTCTCTATATGCAATTAAACGTTTTTACAAAACTCAAGAAAATATTGCGAGTAACTTTCCCATATAATTATTATTATGATGATGGAATCCCTCTAAATATCCGAACATATAGAGACACTTTGAGACGAACTATCAAATATGGAAATCAAATTCAACTTATACTCACCAACCATTTCTTCAATATCGCGAGTAACTTTATTTCGTGAAATTCTAGTGCTAGATGGATTAAATGCACCTCTAGCAAGATCTCCATAATGACTACCATGCGCATGATTAAAATGAAGACCCACAATGGAAATAAATATTGCAAGAAAATTTGTATGACCACTTTTGATATATTTAAAACAAACTAGAACTCGTACCTTGGCTGCCGGCGCCGGTGCCGGTGGTAGATGAAGATGAGATATTTATTTGTGTTTGAGAGCTATCAATGCCGTATTTGTCGGGATGCTTTTTCTCCATGTGGTAATTGAGCATCCCATCCTCTATTATACTTAGAACTGAATGCGTAGTGACTCTTGCAATAATTGCATTGTTCTTGAGGTACACCGTCGACCTTCGTTCTTGTGAAATGCAATCGGAAGATGGGGGATTGACATTCCTTCAATTTTGATTGAGGCAATGGCATATCACCCGCTTCCTCCTCATCTTCATCCAAATTGACGTCGACCGGTGGTTCAGACTCGTCAGAGGTGGGTAAATTCTCATAGAAATTGGTTTGATTATGCTTGTCAAAGTTGATTTGATTATATAAGTTTTTAACTTCTTCCAACGTCATCGGGGATATAATCTCCGGCAATGGCCGAAGGTTCTCGTCGAGATCCTCGACCTCTAACTCAGTCTCGGCCTCGACGAGACTCTCGAATAGTATTAGTATTGATAGTATTTTTTGCACAAATTAGCAACTTCAAACTGAAAATATAAGAGGAGAAGACGAATAGTAGAGATAAAGTGGTGTGAGGATTAATGTAGGAGAGTGAGGTATTTATAGGTGTAGAAATAAATTTAAAAAAATTGAAAAAGTAGCCGTTGGAAATCGCCAGTTTTGGTTAACCGGTTAACCGGCGGTTAAATCCCAATGACTAGTTTTTTTTATCGTTGATCTCCAAAGTCTATTTGATCCTAGCCATTTTAAACAATCAAATATCGGCTGGTTTAACCACCGGTTAAACCGCCGCCCTTTTTTTTTTTTTTTTTTTTTTTTAAATTTTTCAGTTAACCAGCGGTTTCGGTTGCCCGATTTCCTTAACCGATACTGAACCACCGATATCGGTTTGTGATTATGATTTTAACCAAAATCAGCGTTCAACGATTAATTGTAACCAGTCAACGGTTAAAAACCGGCGGTTAGCCGGCTATCCGTAACCGCCGGTGATACCTCTAGTACATAGGATATTATAATAAATGTCAGGCAATTATTGGTTTGATATTGAAAATGTGACTGTTAAAATTCTTTTTGGATTAGAGTTCGTTGAGATTTTGAATTTCGGTATTCAGAATCTTTAGTATTTAGAATTTTGTGAATAATAAGAATCCTTATTTGTTGTAGGATTCAGAATTCTTTATTTTACTGTCAAATCATGTCTGAAAAGTGGATGATGTTATATTGTTATATTGTATTTAATAATATTAGTTTTTAAAAATATAATGATGATGGGATAAAGAGGTGAGTGTGGGATTACGTGTAAGAAATTATTGGTTTTTGATTGAAAATTTGAATTGTAGAACAAACGGGGATTAAGATTCGAAATCTCAATTCAGGTATTCAGAAACCTAAATCAACATATCCAAAACAAACGAGGATTGGGATTTAATTCTGGATTTCGAACCTTAAGCCTAAAGTAATCACCTATTATTATTATTATTTTCAAAACTATAATTAGGTTAAATTTTAATATGAGGTTTTGTGTGAAAGAATAATGACAAATGACTTCATAAGTAAGGATTAGAATGGAGTGTTTGCAATGGTGTAGGCATCATAAGTGAGATGTGCCGAAAGGAATACAAAAAAGGAAAAACAATATAAGAGAACTCAAAATGAAGTTTTATTCACCCTTATATAAACCCACTTTTTTTCTTTAATTTTTTAACAATTCATGAATGAAAATGAGGTGAATGTGATGTGATAGGGGGTTGGGCGATTTTTGAGCTCTCTTCCATATTATTCTTTTCGTGTGTGCTGTGCTTGAGATCCCTATCTCAACATTTAGTGATTTGTTAGTAAACATGTACAAATTTCAACTTCAAATACATTTATTTAAAAAAATCTTTCAATTCATATGGCAAATTTTCTAAATGACTACTTTTTCATTCTTTTCTTCTTCTTCTTTTTCTTCTTCCAGAAATTTAGTTTTCTTAAGGTAAATTGGATAACTACTATTTAATTCATATAAAAATTAAGTGGTATAATATTATTTTACGTATTGAGTAAATATTGACAATTTATTACATGCACTTGGGTGCACCCTGTAAAACACTATTATCATTCAGTTATACGTGATAATATATGACAGTTATACATAATGTTATATGTTAGTTATACGTGATGATATATGACAGAATTTAGAGTTTAGCAGTGTTTTGAAAATCGGACCGGACCGGCCGGTCCGACCGGGTTAATCGAGAACCGGTCCCGAGCCCGGTCCGGTTTTTTACTTAGTCCGGGTGGCTAATGACCCAGTGCCACCCGGCAAGAACCGGTAAAAACTGGTGAACCAGTGAACCGGTAAAAACCGGTTCTAATCTTTTTTCTTTTTCTTTTTTTTTAGTAAAAAAAAATAAAATAGGTAGTTCCAAGTATTCTAAATATCAACTTAGTATCGAGATTGTTTTAATTGATTCTAAAATTTTAAATGATCAAGATTCATTATTGCAAACTTTTTATTTCAAGATTGTTTTAAATGATCCTAAATTTTTGTTATCATAATAAATTCATACAAAATGAGATTGATTTTGAATGGATGTGTTGGATAACAAAATTGTACGTGGTATATATGATATTAATATTGTTGCTATTTATATTGCATAATAATTATAATTTTATATATATATATATATATATATATATATATATATATATATATATATATATATATATATATATATATATATATATATATATGAGTCCGGTTTGATTACCGATTTTTTAAAAACGGTTCAACCGGTTGAACTAGTGACCCAGTGAATCAGTTATTGATCCGATTCGATGTTCGGTCCGGTTTTCAAAACATTGGAGTTTAGGGTTTACTTTTCTGTTTTAAGGCTTAGTTTTACATTTTAAGATTTAGTTTTCTATTTTGAGGTTTAAATTTTCATTTTAACGTTTAGTTTTCCATTTTTTTTTTAATTTAGTTTTCCATTTTAGAGCCCCGACAAAAATCTATTATTCTACCAGTTATATATGATGATATATGTTAGTTATATGTGATGATATGTGTTAGTTATACGTGATGATATATGATAGAAAATTAGGGTTTAGAGTTTAATATCAATTTCGGGGTTTAGTTTTTTATTTTAGGGTTTTGTTTTCCATTTTAGGGTTTAGTTTCTCGTTTTAGGTTTTTTTTTTATTATAAGTTTTTAGATTTTAGACTTAAGTTTTCAGTTATTTGTGATGGTATGTATCAGTTATATGTGATGGTGTGTACCAATTATATGTGATGATATATGTCATTTGTATGCGAAGATAAATTAAATTACTGGGTGCACCCATGTCCATGGTATAATGACTCGTAAATAATCGTAATATATTAATACTCTCAAAATTGATATTTGGTGAGTGAGAAAATAAATCGTGCAAGTTAACCATTTAAAATGAGAAATGTATAAAGTCTCACATTGAAATGTAAGGGAAATTTATACACTTTATACGTGAAGGTTAAGATATAATGAGTATCATGTAAATTAAACCTTATACACTAGTTGTCGGTGCTTGCAAAAGTGGGCTTGGGTTTGGCCTAGGCCTTGGCCTTGACCCTGCCTTTATATCTTGGCAATTGACTTAGCATTTAGGACTCTTTGAGTCTTTGGGTTTTTGTTGGGCTGTATGAAATTGATATTTGACCAATTCGGTTTTGTTTTTGGATTCTCCAAAAGAGAATGGGCTAAACCTATTAATATAATCAAACCTTTTTTTTGGTAAAATAAAAATGGGTTTGACCCATTATCTTCATCCCAATAAGGTTATAACCTTTCAACTTCATAAATAGCATTTGAGGAGTCTCAAAACTGTGATGATAGATGTAATGGTTGTAGTGTGGAGTTAAACTCACTAATAGCAGCAGCTCTACCTTTTTCAAATTCACAAACCCTACATGGTGAAGTTTATAAATAGACTTAAAAGTCATAGGCAAAATAATACATAGAATCAATTCATTTTGCATTTTTATGCAATAAAAGTCTCACACAAACTTTCAAAGTTGTGCCCAGTTTTCGCACCATTTCTATTTCGTTGAGACTTTGAAGTCTGGTGTGCTACATCATCAAATACGTTAGAGTCATTATATCTTTGGGGACATTACGTCTGTTTAGTCAGCACTATACGGGGTGTATTTGTCTTGCGAAAAGAGATTTTTCTCGCTACGACTTGTTGATCAATCTGGTTCATTTAAAGAAGGTGTTATTATTTAGTTTCATTTGGTTTTCTAGTTTCATTTGATTTTAGCATTTATAAGAACTGTATTACAGTTCATTAGCATTTTCTTATTATTATTTTGTAACGATCGCACGACAAATACTGTTTTGCTTCTAAACTCATGGAGAACGCCAATCAAAAAATGAAGAAAACTGGTGAAACAACACAAACCACTCAAGCGATAAACAATGGCGAAGCAACAAGAACCTTTGTTCAAAATGGTGTTATCCCTGCTGCCAGCGTTCATGCTACAAGACCTGAGAAATTCGATAGTCTTCATTTCAAGAGATGAAAATGAAAGATACTTTTCTATCAAACCACTCCGGGATTGGCTGGATATTTGAAGGAGGGTCCACCTTTGGTTGCGCAAAATGAAGACAATGTTGACTTACGTGCTGCGTATGATGCTTAGGGCCACGGTGATTGATTACCTTTGTCAAAATCATGTCCTGAATGGATTGAGTAATGAATTGTACAATGTGTACAATACCGTGAAGACTTCCAAGGAACTTTGGGATGCCTTGGAGACGAAGTACAAGTCTGGTGATGCTGGAGCAAAAAAGTTCATTGTTGGGAGGTTATAGAACTGCAAGATGGTCATCTCACAAGTCCAGTAGTTTCAACTGATTTTGCATGATATTCATGTTGAGGGCATGTCCCTAAGTGAATCCTTTTGGGTAGCTTCTGTGATTGAGAAGTTAGCTTTGAGTTTTAAATACTTCAAAAATTACCTAAAACACAAGACAAATGAAATGACACTTGAAGATTTGACTGTTAAGATTCAGAATGAAGATGATAATACAAAATCTAAGAATAAGACAAGATTATATCAAATGGAGGCTCGTGCCAATCTGTTGGAGCAATGCAACTCTGAACCAAACTTTGTGCACCCCAATTATAGATAATTAAATTAAAGTACGTAAGTTTGCTCGCAAGAGTACGAGGAACTTGTAGGGTGATGAGTTTGACTCGAGTCGTATCTCTCGAGGAAACAGCTGTTCGGTCTTTAGGATGTTTTTCTCAATTTACGAAATAAAATACATATACGTTTGGGGTTTTAAAAGATTTTTAATTGATCATTATAGCGAAAGTAGTAATTAAACTAAGGATAATTAAACTAATTATTCTAAACTATATTATCAACTACGAGCAATAATTAAATTATCAATCAAACGCTACGAAGATTTAAGTCTAATTAACGAATCTAAGAACATGAATATAAGAAACTACCATGAAGCAATTGTATCATACGAATCTAAGAGCGAATAATTAAGCATAAATCAACTCGCATAAATAAACTAAATAAATCCAATATCCAAACATGAAACGATTAAACTAATTAAACTAGTTCTAGAATTAAATAAGAATTTAACTAAGCAATTAACTAGGAAATTAACTAAGAGTTTAGAATAGTTATTGGAACTAATAAAAGCGATGAAAATCTCCAGCTATTCCGAAGTTGAACGTTGATCTTGGGCGAATATTGAATACCGAACGTTAATTTGATATTTCGAACTCGTCGTTCTTCGATTCTTGATCTCGGTCTTCGAATCTTGTTATATGATGTGAAAATATGTTTATTCTAAGCTAAAATAACCTAAGATAGTCGCGTGTCTCCCAAAAACCCAAAATATGAAGGGTATTTATAGATATAACAAGTCTTGGCGCACAAGAAACCCTAAAATCGCAAATCTGAGCAGCCACGTCGACGGTGCGTCGACCGACGCGTGCTGTCTCTCGGCGTCGACGCTGCCTGGGTACTCGCGTCGGCTGGGCGGGTGCGTCGACTGACGCAGTCTTGAATCGACGCTTCAGAAAGTCACGTTGGCCTTGTTTCGACCGACGCGTCTTGAATCGACGCTTAAGAATGCTGCGTCGGCTGTGCGTCGATCGTCACGGATCATGCCTCGCGTCGACGGAGCATCGACACTCGCATCGATCGATGCGACAGAGTGTCTGTCTCATTTTTCTCGATCTTTTTGCTACTCGTTCACCGGAAAGCTCGTTCTCCATTCTTGAGCACCGAACTTCGTCTATTACACGCTGAGCTCTTCCGGTTACTTAGCTGTAAGGTGAAAAACAACGAAATATCACCTATTTGCATCAATTACGATCAAAATATGGTAAAATAAGCTGGAACTATGAAAATACGGAATTACGCTTAAATCATCCAACTTATACCAAAAACAAATAGAAAAATGAACTAAAATACTAATAAAATAAGGAAAAATCCACATTAATCAAACTCCTTTAGAAGGAAAGTGACTAATGCTCAAAACAACAAAGGCAAATGAGTTGCCAAGGGCTGAAAGTTTACTGGAAACTGTCATAACTATGGAAAACCAAACCGCATGTAAAAAGATTGTAAGAAGGCCAAAAAGAATAACGGGCAGTACCAGGGACAATCAAATGCTCATCTTGTTGGTCCTGAATCGGTTGAGCTGACTGACTTTGATATGTTAGATGTGGTATTTGAAGCTAATTTGGTTGATAACCCACGATATCGGTGCCACTCTCCATGTTTATTCTGACATATATGTGTTTTTCAACTACACTATTTCAACGGGTTGTAAGCTCCACCTGAAGAATTCATCCTCTTCGAAAGTGTCTAGAATTGGAAATGTTCCTCTTAAGTTAACTTTTTGAAAAGAGTTGTTGCTGAAAGAAGTACTACTTATCCCATACATTCACAAGAATTTAATAACTGGCTCACTACTAGTAGAGCATGGTTTAAGTTAGTCTTTGAGACTAACAAAACTGGGTTAAGCAAATTTGGACAGTTCGTGGGTAGGGGTTGTCTAGGCAAAGGATTGTTCAAATTGAATGTAATAGCTACTAGCCCTGTAAACTCTTCAAGTATGAATAAAAATGCATCGAGTTCTGTTTACTTGCTTAAGTGTTCTGATTTATGGCATATTAGGTTTAGACATATTAATTTAAATGTAATAAAAAGACTTATGAATTTGGATTTATTACCAACTTAAAGAATTGATTCACAAAGTAGATGTGAAATTTGTATTGAAGCTAGAATGGCTAAATCACCATTCCATTTGGTGGGAAGTTACAATGAACCTCTAGTTTGATTCACACTGATATATGTGATCTCGAATTTGTGTAAACTAAAGGTAGAAAGAAGTTTTTTATAATTTTCATTGACGATTGCACAATATTTTTCTACTTATATTTGGTTAAGAAACAAAGATGAAGCTCATGAAACTACAAGAGATATAAGACCAAAGTAGAGAATCTACTTGACAAAAAGATTAAAATAATACGAAGTGATAGAGGCGGTGAATATGTAGAACTGTTTGAACAATTTTGTTCAGAGTGGGGAATAATACATCAAACGACGACGCCGTATTCACCACTGTCTAATGGCGTCGCCGAGAACAAAAATATAACCCTTAAAGAGATGATGAATACCATGTTGATTAACTTGGATTTACCCCCAAAACATGTGAGGGGAAGCTGTTTTGACGGCCAACCATATTCTAAATAAAGTATCACTTAAAGATAAAAATGAGACACCTAATGAACTTTGAAGTACTCATAAGCCATCTTATAAATATCTAAAAGTGTGGGGGTCTTTATCAAATGTCGTTGTACTTGAACCAAAGGAAATGAGAATTGGACTAAAGACGGTCAACTGCATTTTTATCGGATGTGCATACAACAGATTAATATACTAATTTTTATTACACAAATTAGAGAACTCTAAAGTTTCCGAAGGTACTACATTGAGTAAAGAAATGTGATGTTTCTTGAGAATATCTTTGCGTGCAAAGATAATAAAGAACCTAGTTCTAACAAATGAGCGTACAAGTCTGTATGTGGTTAAAACCAAATAGTGGTGAACCAAGGCTTGGAAAAAGGGTAAAGATTGCAAAGTCTTTTGGACTTGATTTTATCACGTACTTTTTGGATGGTGAGCCAAATTTCATTAAGAAAATTCTATCCAGCTCAGAAGCACCAATATGGAAAGCAACTATTAATAAGGTAATGGAATTCACACTATAAAATCACACGTGGGAGTTAGTTGATCTACCACTTGGTTGTAAACTTTTAGGTTGTAAGTGGGTACTAAAAACGAAACTTAAAGAAGATGGTACATCTGATAGTTTAAAGACCGTTTGGTTGAGAAAAGGTTTAAACAAAGATAAGGTTATGATTTCTTCGACACATACTCACTGGTAACGAGGATATCATCCATGAAAGTACTTCTTGCAATTGCTGCTCTGCATAATCTAGAGATTTATCAAATGGATGTGAAAACTGTGTTTCTGAAGGGTCTTGAAAGAAGAAATGTATATGAATCAACGTGAAGGATTTTTAGTGTGTGTTGAAGAGAAAAAGGTGTGCAAACTGATCGGTCATTATATGGACTTAAGCAAGCTCTGAAACAATGACATATGAAGTTTGTCGAAATTATGTTCTCAAACGGGTTTCAAATTAATGAATGTGACATATGTGTTTATGTCAAAGGAACATAAAATGCATATGTTATTGTATGTCTATATGTGGATGACATGTTGATCATGGGTAGTAATCATGATTTGATCATGAATACTAAAAATATTAAAAAGATATTTTGACATTAAATATATGGTAGTTGTTGATGTAATCCTTGGGATTAAAATCAATAAAACTCAAGGAGGAATTATTTTATCAGAATCTCATTACATTGAGAAAGTGCTCAAAAAAAAAAATGCATACGGTGGTCCGTCTAGTAGGACACCCATTGATCTAAATACAAATTTGGTAGTTAAAAAGGCTAAACCAATTTCTCAATTAAAGTATGCTCGAGTCATGGGAAGTCTAATGTACTTGACGAATTGTACACGACCAGACTTAGCCTATCCTATGAATAAACTGAGTAGATTACAAGCAGTTATAGCCACGAGCATCTGAATGCTCTGAAAAGGGGACTGATGTATTTGAAATACACAATGTACTATGGGTTATACTATTCTAGATACCCAGCCATACTTGAGGGATATTGTGATGCTAGTTGGATTTCAAATTCGAAATATTCTCACTCCACTAATGATATATCTTCTGTATTGGAGGTGGGCCGGTTTGGTGGAGGTCTACAAAATAAACTTGCATAACTCGATCCATCATGAAATCCGAGTTTATAACTTTAGATAAAGCTAATGAGGAAGCAGAATGGTTTATTAACTTCTTGAAAGATATTCCATATTAGACTAAGCCTGTACCACATGTGTTAATACATTGTCATAACCAAGCAAATATCAGAAGGGCACAAAGTTTTATGTATAATGGAAAGTCTCGTGATATTCGTCGAAAATATAACACCGTTATACAATTTCTCTCGAATGGAGTAATATCCACTGACTATATTAAGTCACAGGATAATATTGTTGACCCTCTCATAAAAGGGCTTAATCGAGATCAATTGAGAAATTCTCTAGGAGAAATGGGTTTAAAATCCACAAAATTGAATAATGACCATAGTGATAACCCAACCTTGATGAATGGAGATCCCACGAACTTGGTTCAGTGGGAAAACTAAACTATGAAAATCCAGTTGAGCACTTGAAACAAGTTGAATGTTCGAATCTCATCCCTAAAAGGCAATTCAAGTGAATTTACCTGAGAATTGTGGCAATGTTAAAGTTTCGAAACTTCTTAATGAATTCCAAACCTGTGAAGGTGAAGTATATCATGACACTTTGGATTGGAGGTCACCTATATAAGTAAAAGGTGAGGTCTGCTTCAAAATGTAAAAACTTATGAATATAAAGTGATGTCCATGGCGAAAACAGACTCAACTTAAGAACATAAAGGTGTTAAGGTTTTATTATTTAATTGTCGTTGTCTTGATATATAATACGGAGGGATAGTTCAAGGTATCAAGTCTACCGTGCCACTAGCATATTCGATGATAGTTACTATGAAAGGTTCAAAACCACAAACTATCAATCCTGATGCAATAACGTCATATGATGATTAAGTACAAGAGTCTTCATATATGCATGCATTGATTTCCACTCATGTGAGAAATAAATTGTTGAAGTTAGCCATTTGAAAGGGAAAGTGTATAAAGTCCCACCTTAAAAATGTAAGAGAAGTTTATACACTTTATAAGTGAAGGTTAAGATAAAATGAGTACCATGTGATTAAAGCCCATGCACTAGTTGTTGATGCTGCAATAATGGGCTTGGCCTAGGCCTTAACTTTGGATCTTGATAGTTGACTTAGGATTTAAGACTATTTAGGTCTTTGGTGAATTGTACGACATTGGTTTTGAACCAATCCAATTTTATTCTTGGATTCTCCAAAAGAGAATGGTTCCACCCATTAAAATGCTTAAACCTTTTTTATTTGGTAAAATGAAGATGAGCTCAACCAATTATCTTCAACCCAATAGGGTTATAACCTTTTAACTTTATCAACAACATTTGAGTAGTCTCAAAATTGTGATGATGGAGGTAGTGGTTGTAGAGGGGAGTTAAACTCACTAATTGCAGCAGCTCCACCTTTTCACATTAAACAATCCTACATGGTAAAATTTATAAATTGACTTGGAGTTTATAGGCAGAGAAATACACAAAATCAAAATATGCATTTTCTGCATTAAATGTCTCACACGATTTTTTTGAAGTTGTGCTTAATTTTTGCACCATTTCTAGTTTGTTAGAACTTTGGAGTCTGGTGTGCTACAACATCAAATACGTCAAAGTTATTGTATATTTGGAGACATTATGTTTGTTATGTTAGTACTACATAGGGCGTATTTGTCTTGTGGAAATAGATTCTTCTTGTCTTGATTTGTTGATCAATTTAGTTCATTTATGAATGTGTTGTTATTTAATTTCATTTAAATTTCTATTTTTGTGCAATTTTAGCATTTACAAAAACTATAGTATACTTTAATAGTATTTTTATCCTTTATTATTATTATTATTATTATTATTATTATTATTATTATTATTATTATTTTGTAACATGATGGACAATGGCTGTCCGTAAAATGTGATTTGCAAAATTATTTTTGTCAACTCCTAATTAGTGATGAAAACTGCAAATTTAGAAGATTTTGAGTGCGCATGACTCATCCGCGAAGATTGTGGAACTAAATAGAAAGCGGCTCCAATTACGATGCCTGAATCCAGCCCATTTTAAGTAAGACAATAGTAAAAAGGATATTGGATTTCGGGATTACTAAGCATCAATCTTTTACTAAGCTTTAGTCAATGGGTTTAATTGAGAGGGAATCCCAACAAAGCATGCTTGTGGAAGTGGAAGTTTCAAGTATTATATTGTAAAAAATATTACAACCCTCCAAGGAGCTTACTATCAAATGTTATATCTTGTTTTGAAAACAAGTTAAATAGTAATAATAATAATAATAATAATAATAATAATAATAATAATAATAATAATAATAATCCGATTTTATGAAACCATAGTTGATAAGTTCAAAAAGTTGAACTACCAAATAAAGAGGGCACTAACCTCAAAATAGAGATCAGTGACCTGAATTGATGATTAAACTTGTTTCAGCGACCTCGAATATCCTCCACAATCGTCGCAGCGACCTCGCCGATCCTGCAAAACAACGCCTAGAACGGGCCGAATTTCGATCCCGTTAAGGCCCTCCGACGCTTAAGTTAATAAGCGAAAAACACTCCTCTCTCTATAATGCGGTGAAATCACAATAATAGTATGATAATAATAAGAGACAAAAGCCCCTTTTATAGAGATAGGAGAAATCCTCCATTATCTAGGGTTACCTTTCATAACCAGAATTCCCTTCATACCGTGACTCTTTCACCGACTTTCAATTGGGACTCTTCCCATATAATAAGTTTCCATAAACATGAAACTTCTTAATATATATTACCGAAATAAGCCTGGGCATATAGCCCACCAGGCCCATATACATATTAAACTTTCAATCAGGCTCAAATACTCAGCCCAACCCATCAGAGATCACGACCCTATATGAGAACTCATCCTCATACTACAGGTCGCTACTCCAGACACATCAGCTCGCCCACTTTTTGAGGAACAGCCTTCGGCTCGTTCACCTCTCAAGGGCATAATATTGGGGAACAGCCTTCGGCTCGTTCACTTCTCAAAGACATAATACAGCTCGCCCATCTTCCAGGAGGCACACCCTCTCCTAGAAACGAGGTCGCCTTCCACAAATACCCACATATATCACATAATATTACGTACGGATATTTTGGCCCACATCAGCTAGTCCCCCATGTTCTAGCTGATTGAGGCACGAAATCAGATAGGACATGTAAACATAAAATCAAACACAAACAACATATGCACACAAACCATCACTTTACCTCACAAAATCATATCTCAGAATTACCCGGCTCGATCTCATCGAGCAACAATATCAATAATCCATTATAGATCATTAACCACACCTGCGACCTACAAAAGGTCAACACACCGAGATCACTTTCCCAATCGCACTACCATTATCGTTTTGAACGACCTCATACGCACAAGTCCCCAAGTTATATCTCAAAATTTTACACTGGGCGACCTGAGAATATACCACTCCTCGATCGACCTGTAGCCACAACCAGTCTCAAAATCGCAATTACAAGCAAACCATAAAGTCAAAACACGCTTCTTTTCTCACATCCCATCTCACTTATGCTTCATTAAATGCAGCTTGACACAATGTCGGGTACGTGTCACTCTAATACTTTCTCGGAGTAAATAAATATAGTGGGCCTGGAAATTAATGGCCCAAAACATTCCCCAAATAAAACCCTATTATCGCCCGCTCCAATCCGTCCCATCACTTTTCCGCCTTCCAACATAAAACCCCTTCACCTTCTTTATCCGTCACTTTACGCCATTTCAAACAAAAAGGGCTCACCATTTTTACTCTGCAAAAAAAAAGCTCAACTATTCACAATCGTCTAAGAACTTCACATCATTTCACTGTTTAACAACGACCCGCAGCTCGTTGAAAATGTGTAAGTCCCCAAACCTTTTCAAATAACAATTCTAATCACACTGTTAGACCTGTAATTGTGTTTACTGAAATATTTGTGCTCTGTGTTATTCATTCCCTGAATATATTTAAATTTTTGATGGCATCAGCATCCCCAACCGATAATTCACAAAATTCAACTCTCTCCCCTGATTCCGTTCCCTCAGAAAACCCTTTTATAATCGAGACTAGGCCAAAACAACCCCTATTACCCTCCTCCGGCCTCCGTGACGAGCCAGAGGGTAACGTAAACTGGTCAGAGCTTCAAGCCCAAACCATAGCCCTATCTGAAACTCAAACCTCGAAAAACAATCTCCTCGAAATTCCATCCTCCTCATCACTAGCCATTACACC
>BMAC01000624.1:622664-656661 GCA_014905375.1 Phtheirospermum japonicum | reverse complement strand
TTTTAGGTTTCATAATTACACCTCATTATTTACAACGTAAATCAAATAATAACAATCTCTCTATGTAATGCAGTGGCCTTCATCAAGAACTGTGCGACGACCCGTACCGAAGAGGAGCAAAAACAACCCTCAACACAATCCAAAGCTCACCCTGTTCCAGCACCGGCCAACACAAGCGAGGTCACACAACAGGCCTCTGGGGCAGCTGGTGGCGAAGAGGGAGAGGCCCAGCTAGTCCGGCGACCTATCAGAAATAAAGGCAAGCGTCCTCTCCACGATGTTCCCAAGAGCCCGGCGGCGAGGAGCCCAAGCCCCAGCCCGCCAGAGCAAAAAAAAACATCGCCTTCGTAAGGGTCCATCTCCGATTTCAACTAGTGCATCCAGCTTGAGCAAAGTACTAGCTAAGCTGGATGATGCTGACGACGTCGAAGCTCTTCTTAGCGAGCACGTCCTTAAACAGGTATAAACCAAAGATCCTTGTCCATAACCCATTCCATAACTCATTCATAAACCCGTACTCACAATGTAATGATTGCAGTTGAAGCCTCTGTTCGCTAAATTTTCGGCGGAATTCGTAGCTCGTTCGTCTGCGAGCGACCTCCAGAAAACTGTTGACGAGCTAACCACACAAGCTGAACAGCAAACCCGGCAACTCTCACTGACACAAGGGGAGTTGGATAGAACACTCCAATTGTTGAAGGCCCGTGACGAGGAGGTAGCCATTTCCAAAATCCAAATCAACAGTCTGAAGGACGAGGCCACTCGTGTGAACAGTGAACTAAGCCAAAAGACAGAAGAGCTTAGCCGAATAGCAGTAGAGCTCGTCCTCCATCAACAAAGGCTCCCAGATCTTCTCAAGATGAATTACGAAAAAGGTATATCTGAAGGTCGTCAAACCTTCCTCATTAGTGAGACCGGCAGAAAATTCATCGACGCGTACCGTCAGGAGCTCATCAAGGCATACGAGAAATCTTCTATTTATTTCGGACTGATGGCTGGCGGGGCTACTGAATGGGTTTCCAATGCAGCCAACATGATCAAGGAGGAGGTCGCTGCGCTGAACGTCTCGTACACCCCCGACATAGAGGCCATCATCAACAAGTTAACTCCGTTCAGCTGTTTCAAGGGCGACTGGACACAATCCATCTATGCAAAGTGGTGGCTGTCCTGTCAAAGTCGAGCAGCCTTGGCCGCGGGGGTCTATGCCGAGCTGAAGACACCCCTGGACGACCTATTGCCCGATCAAGAACCTGCCATCAATCCCATGCCCGAGCCAGCTCATACAAGTGCCCCTGTTGAGACTTCTGCAATCGAAAAAGCTCTCTAGGACTTCTTATCACCTTTCAATTCGCAATTATTGTACAAACAATTTATCCACTGTTTTGTTTTTAATTTATGAACTTTCAGTATCAAAAAGTATGATCTTGTCATAAGACACTACTATGTCCTGCTCATCACAAGATCTCATATTGCAAACACAATCATCTTAGCTCGCAAAGATAATACTTATTCAAAAAATCATTAACACCATAACCATATAACCACAAAAAATCAAACAACTCGTCAACCAATCAAAATAATTTCCATCTCATTGGATCAGGAGAAATACTATTTCAACTTCTCCTGTACCTCACACGATCACAATCCACTCAATCAGTCGGAAGGGGTACGCCTCACCGCGGTTCACCTTCCCCTTAATATCACAAATATCATAAAACACATTCACAAAGAACAGAATTATTCACGCAACTGAACAGCTCGCCTGGTCGGGAGAAGTGCCCTCCGGTCCAGAGTTACCTTCTCCCACCACCACAACGACATTTTCACAATCACAAGCTCCAATCATTAATCTAAACAAGCATCAACTTACCATTACTTTCACTTTTACTGTGAGAGAGGTGCCCTCCAACACAAGAGTTACCCTCTCCCCAGTTCGCGAATTTAAATCACATAAAAATTACAACTCTTGATCGATTATCAGGTCGGGAGAGGTGCCCTCCAGTCCAGAGTTACCCATCTCCTTGCCATGATAACAATCATCTCAAACCATTTAGCTGAGAAAGATGTACTAACTATCTTCTCACAAACATCCACCTTTATCAATGGCTTGCTTGGCCGGAAAAGTTATCAAAGCTACCCTTTTCCGCACCATAATACCCTTACAAAACTTTCAACAAATCATGAGGTCGAGAGGGGTGCCCTCCAACACAAGAGTTACCCCCTCCCTCCTTAAAAACCCAGAAAAGCATATTAGCTCGCAAAAAGAGAAGACAAAACAACTTACCAAATTTCACTTTTCATAATTCAATCATTTAGATAGCTCGCAGGAGAAGTGACCTCCGACCAGAGTTACCTTCTCCTGCTATAAAGACTTACAAACTTTCAATCAACCACTAGGTCGAGAGAGGTGCCCTCCGGTCCAGAGTTACCCTCTCTCGCCCTAAACAGAAACCTCTGAAACAAACATCAGGTCGAGAGAGGTGCCCTCCGGTCCAGAGTTACCCTCTCTCGCCCTAAACAAAAACCTCTGAAACAAATATCAGGTCTAGAGAGGTGCCCTCCGGTCCAGAGTTACCCTCTCTCACCAAAAAAGAACTTTAAAAAATAATCACTCTCAAATACCGGGGAGAAGTGCCCTCCGACTAGAGTTACCTTCTCCCGCGATCCTCCTTCTATGCGTAATATTTCTTCAAATGGCACACATTCCAACTCCGGGGTAAAATCTTCCCGTCTGCACCTTCAAGTACATATGCACCGCCTCGCAGTACCTTCATCACTTTGAAGGGCCCAATCCAGTTTGGCTCCAGTTTCTTAGTCGCCTTCAAAGCATCCGCTCTCTTCCACACTAAATCGCCAACCTGAAAACAACGATGTTTAACTTGTTTATTAAAGGCAGCCTGCACTCGCTGTTTGTAATGTTCCACCCGAGCTGCAGCTTTCTCACGTATCTCTTCAATCGTTTCGATTGCTCCTCGAGCCAATCGTTCATTCTCTTCCACGCTAAAGGTCGCTAAACGCTGCGAGCCTCCAACTATCTCAGCGGGAATGACTGCATCCATCCCATAAACCAAGCTGAACGACGACTCCCCCGTGGTGGTTCGGGGAGTTGTTCGATAGGCCCAGAGGACAGACGCGAGCTCCTCCTCCCAGAGTCCGCCTGCTTTCTCTAACCGCAGCTTAAGTCCCTGCACAATTATACGATTAGTAACCTCCACCTGTCCATTAGTTTGTGGATGCACCACAGAGGCAAATCGCTGTTTCATCCCCATGTCTTTGCACCATTTCTGCATTTTTCGCCCATTAAACTGGGTCCCATTGTCCGAGACTAACACTCGTGGCACTCCAAACCTGCAAAATATATTATCAAAAATAAAGTCCATTATATGTTGCTCACTTATCCCCGTGACAGCCTCAGCTTCCACCCACTTGGTGAAGTAATCAATAGCCACCACTAAATGTTCTTTACTGCCCGGGGTCTTTGGGAAAGGACCTACGATATCGATTCCCCACTGCGCAAACGGGCATGGCGAGCTCATTAATATCATTTCCTCAGCCACTATGTGAATAACCGGAGCATGCATTTGACACTTCTTACAAGTTCAAACCAGCTCGCTTGCCATAGCCTTCATCCCAGGCCAAAAGAAACATGCTCGCAACGTTATACTCATCAAGGTCTTTCCCTTTGCATGATCTCCACAATACCCTTCATGTATCTCTCTTAGTACCTCCATCCCACGTTCTTTAGCCAAACATTTCAGAACAGGTCCAAACCGTGACCTCTTATACAGCTCCTCATTAATAGCACAAAAACGAGTTGCAACTTTAGCCTCTTTTGTTGTCAATTTCTCTGCGCCCTCTTGCGCTTTAAGGAGAGTATCCCAAATAGGTGATCTCCAATATCCTTATCTTCAATCTCCATAACCTCTACACCCCTCTCTATACTGCTATTACCCAGTTCCATCAGTGTAATTTTTCGAGTATCACAGGACACTAACGCTCCTGCTAGCCGAGCGAGCTGATCCGCCCGTGTATTTTCAGCTCGCGGCAGGTGCTCTAGCTTGAACTCTTCAAAGCGAGCCGCTTGCTCTTGTAATACACCCAAATACATCGCCATACGCTTCTCTCTAGCTTCAAAGGAACCGTCAAACTGTCGATCTACCAGTTGTGAATCAGTATATGCCCACAGCCTTCGAGCTCCCAACTCGCTAGCCATCTTAATCCCTTGTAATACAGCTTCGTATTCAGTTTCATTGTTGGACGTCTTATATCCCAACTTGATCGCAAACTCTAAACTCTCTCCTTCTGGGCTAGTTAGTACAAAACCTAACCCTGCTCCTGAAGCCATAGTTGACCCATCTGTATACAGGGTCCAGGCTTTTACCTCTTTATTCTCGTCGAGTGGCCTCGTCATCTCCTGCAAGAAATCTGCCAATACTTGTGCTTTGATAGCCACCCTTGGCTCATAAACCACGTCATACTCACTCAGCTCTACTGCTCATTTCACCAATCGCCCTGACACGTTTGGATTGCCCAGGACTTGTTTGAGGGCCAAATTGGTTCGTACCTTCACTCTGTGGCTCAAGAAATAAGGCCTCAACTTCCTGGCCGTACAAACAAGCGCAAACCCTCCTTTCTCCAGCTCGGTATACTTCAGCTCAGCTCCCCGCAACATCCTGCTAATATAATAAATAGGTCTCTGCAAACCTGCCTCTTCTCTAATRAGAACAGAACTTACTGCGACCTCCCCCACAGATATATATAACATCAAATCTTCCCCCGGCATTGGTTTGGTCAACAGTGGTATCTCTGCCAAGTACTTTTTCAGCTCYTCYAAMGCACTTGCAYCCTCRTGTGTCCACTCGAATTTGGACCCCTTTCTTAGCGCCTTAAAGAAGGGGACACCTCGCTCCGCCGACCTGGAAATAAAACGGCTAAGACCTGCGATGCGCCCCGTAAGTACTTGCACATCCCGCACTGTGCGAGGGTGCGACATCTCTAAAACAGCTCGCACCTTCTAAGGGTTCACCTCGATTCCTCGCTCCGTCACCATGTAACCCAAAAATCTCCCTGATCGCACCCCGAAAGCACACTTTTTCAGGTTAAGCTTCATCCCATATTGTCTCAAGATAATGAAAGTCTTCTTCAAATCTTCAACATGGGAATCTGCTTTTTTGCTCTTCACCAGCATGTCATCCACATAAACTTCTATGGTGGACCCCAGCAGATCCTTTAACATGAGATCCACCAACCGTTGATAGGTCGCACCTGCATTCTTCAATCCGAAGGGCATGGAGACGAAACAGTAAATACCTGTAGAAGTAACAAAACTTACTTTGGGCTGATCCTCCTTTGCCAAGGGTATTTGGTGATACCCCTGCAAAACATCCATCATACTCAACAGCTCGCACCCCGAGTTAGAATCCACCAACTGATCAATCCGCGGCAAAGGATAATGATCCTTAGGACATGCCTTATTCAAATCACGAAAATCCACGCACATCCTCCACTTCTGAGCTGGTTTTGGTACCATCACAACATTGGACAAGTACTCCGGGAACTGAATCTCTCTTATATGGCCCGCTTTCAATAACTTCTGTACCTCTCCCTCAATCACCTTGTCCAGCTCCAACCCAAAGTGCCTTCTCTTTTGTTTCACCGACCTCGCCTCCGGGTCCGCATTCAAATGGTGCTGCGCGACCTCCGGTGAAACACCCGTCAACTCTTCATCACCGAACGCAAAAATATCCCAAAATTCTCTCAACAACCCTATCAGCTCGTTCTTCAACTCCTCAGGTATTTAGGTACCTACCCTCGTGGTATACTCCGGATGTTGTTCCAGGGAAATCTCCATTAACTCCTCGTTTGGCTGCACCGAATTCTCCTGTTCTTTCATCTTCTTGGGGTTGAGCACCCCTTCCGGTTGATCATTACTTCTCTCTCGCTTGTTCTCCATCAACCCTTTCCTGACCGCCATCTGATAACACGACCTGGCGACCTGTTGCTCTGCAACAACCTCGCCCACTCCATTGCCTACTGGGTACTTGATACTCATGTGATAAGTCGATGTTACTGCCTGAAACGCATTAAGGGCAGGTCGTCCCAGTATCACGTTGTAGGCCGACCTCCCCTGAATGATTAGAAACTTTAAGCTCTTCTCGACTCATCTCTTCCCAACGCCACTTGCAACGTCAGCTCGCCTTCCATGTTCACCTGCGCCCCATTAAAAGCATATATGGGCGTGTTCACCGATCTCACTCTTCTATCTATTTCCATCCGATCAAGGCAGTCTGTATATATAATGTTCACCGAGCTTCCATTATCTACAAATATCCTGCTGACCTCATAACCCTCAATCTCCGCCTCTACCACTAATGCATCATTATGATCTTCCTGTAGCCCACGCCTCTCATCGGGGCCAAAAGAAATGACTGGCCGTGCTACCTGAGGCTGTCTGCTTACACTGACGACCTCACTTATGCCCAAGCGAGTTGACTTAACATGCCGTTTCCTCGCGTTATTGGAATCACCATCCGTTGGCCCTCCGGAAATCATGTTTATTCTTCCTCTATTTCTCCGCGGCCCTTCCTGTCTCTGATTTCCTTGCCGTCCTTGCCTCGCGACCTGCTGCTGAGGCGGGCTCCTCGGCGGTGGTGGAGGTAACGCCTGCCCTTGTTCGCGCGGCTCCCTTCCTTTATAGATCACTTCCTTCAAATGCCCTGCCTTTATAAATCTTTCTATTTCTTCTTTTAGGTGCCTACACTTCTCAGTGTAATGCCCGTAATTATTGTGAAATCGACAGAAGGAGGCAGTCTTGGGGTGAGTGGGGATAGGTGTGCGATCCTCTGGCCACTGTATGGCATCAGGCACAGAACGCTCCATAATACTGAACAACTTAGCCCGCGGAAAAATTAATGGTGTAAAGTCTTCTGGTTTCCAGTCGCGCGTGCTCGCCTCCTGCCTCGCACTAACCCCAGCACTTGAAGCTAGGAGCCCGCGCACTCCCCTCCTTGATTCTCTTCTTACTTCCCTCCTCGAGATGACTTCTCGCGCCTCCGTATCTGACCTGCCAAAACGCACTCTATGTTCCTCTTCAGCCTCCTCCACCTGTATGTACTTATGACATCTCGCCAGGACATCATCATACGTTCGTGCCTCTTTTTTCACTAATGACTTACGCAAGTTCTCTCTTCTCAGTCCTTGACGTAAAGCTCTAGCCTTCATCTCGTCAGTGGCAGTGGGCACCCCTAAAGTAGCACTGGTGAATCTGTTAACGTATTGTTTGAGCGTCTCGCCAGGTCGCTGTACCATGGTAAAGAGCGACTGCGCCGTCCTCGCACCCTGTCGAGCACTGGAGAATTGTTTCAAAAGGGCAGCTCGCAACACTGGATAACTGGTAATTTCCCCCCGCGGGAGTTGATAGAACCAATTTTGCGCGATCCCCCTCAGGGTGGAAATAAAGGCCCGGCATGCCACGGCATCCGTGTAGCTGTGTAGCATTCTCGCATTTTCAAAGAGCTGTAGATGCTCGACTGGATCCGTTAATCCCCGATATTGAAAATCCAACGCCTTATAGTTTTTGGGCATTTCTGCATGCATCATATTCTCCGAGAAAGGATGTCCTTCTTCTTCCAGCCCATCTCCATCCACTCGTCTCTGTAATTTCAGCATGGCCTCCTGCAGCTCTCTAAAGGCCTTATTATGTGGTCCCATCTCGCTTTCTCCTTTTCCTTCTTTGGACACATTACCGCTCTTCTTAGTTTTCTCCTGAGACTCACCATCCGTATCAGAGGTTGGGGTCTCTCTATCACTACTATATCTATAATGTCGTCGACTACTTCGCCTGTAACGACTCCTCCTTAACTTCCGTCCTCTCGCTCGCCGTCTACGAGTATGAGAGCCTACAGATGAGGTGGAACTCGAAACATCCTCCTTTCTCCGTTTACTCCACCCCCTTTTGCGAGACAATCCTTTCGACGTAGATTTCTCGCCTCGCTCCACTTTTTTAACTGCTGACTCCTCCTCCTTCTCGCTATGAGATCTACCGCCTTTTTCCTTCCCTGTACTCAGCTCGCTTGCTAAGTACCTGCGTAATTCCTCCTGTTTCTCTAGCGGCACGAAGTCCATGAGTCCATCCAAAAATCCTTTTTTACTCTGACAAGGTTTGTCCTTCAGTAAATCTTCTCTTTCTTTCCCCTCCACATGGATCGCCTTTTGCTCCTCAGCTTCCGGCGTTTTCATCTCTGTGTCTTCCGCCAATCCTTTCCCCTCACGTCTCCTGGGGGAAGGCGGTGGCGTACTACCAACACGCTGGACAACTGGATCCACCCGAGGAGGCGTTTTTCTATCCCTGGCCTCGTCTTTCTCATTAACGTCTGCCAATCTATTCTTCATGTTCTTCTTGTTGTTCGACAGAGCACTGTATTGTAAAGTCCTCGAAATTATGTTGTTATCCCTTATATTTTGTTTACGAAATCTCTCACGCCTCTCGCTCAAGGACTCGATGTCCCTCTTTCCCACAGACGACGCCAATTTGATAAGTCCAAAAAGTTGAACTACCAAATAAAGAGGGCACTAACCTCAAAATAGAGATCAGCGACCTGAATTGATGATTAAACTTGTTTCAGCGACCTCGAATATCCTCCACAATCGTCGCAGCGACCTCGCCGATCCTGCAAAACAACGCCTAGAACGGGCCGGATTTCGAGCCCGTTAAGGCCCTCCGACGCTTAAGTTAATAAGCGAAAAACACACTCCTCTCTCTCTATAATGCGGTGAAATCACAATAATAGTATGATAATAATAAGCGACAAAAGCCCCTTTTATAGAGATAAGAGAAATCCTCCACTATCTAGGGTTACCTTTCATAACCAGAATTCCCTTCATACCGTGACTCTTTCACCGACTTTCAATTGAGACTCTTCCCATATGATAAGTTTCCATAAACATGAAACTTCTTAATATATATTACCGAAATAAGCCTGGGCATATAGCCCACCAGGCCCATATACATATTAAACTTTCAATCAGGCTCAAATACWCAYCCCAACCCATCAGAGATCACGACCCTATATGAGAACTCATCCTCATACTACAGGTCGCTACTCCAGACACATCAGCTCGCCCACTTTTTGAGGAACAACCTTTGGCTCGTTCACCTCTCAAGGGCATAATATTGAGGAACAGCTTTCGGCTCGTTCACTTCTCAAATACATAATACAGCTCGCCCATCTTACAGGAGGCACACCCTCTCCTAGAAAAGAGGTCGCCTTCCACAAATACCCACATATATCACATAATATTACGTACGAATATTTTGATACACATCAATATTCTTAAATATTGGAGGAAAACAAAAGTGACATTCTTTTTTTTAACCTAATAAAATATTCATATTATGTCTCCCTCGTATTGTCTTACTTTGCTTGGTAACTTGTGTTTGATAATATCTTCATAAATTGTTCATTTTTAATTTATGTTGCTCACCTCAATAGTTCCTTTATACACATTATTACTTTCAAGCAACAACAAACATTCTATATTTTGTTTTTTTTTTTTTTTTTAAACATTTTCAATTTTCCAGTCATATAAATCAACTCCTCTATATACCCCATTGAATAACAGAAGTTAACTGATATACTGAGTGGCTAGGACAAATGTCATTTAGCCACATGAAACCGCTCTACATATTAACAAAATTATCATTTATCCATTCATACATTTTAATCTAGTAGTAAATTACACATGAGTTGCACGTGCTGATTTAATTACTTATTCTAATTATTTGTATAATAAATTATTGATATAAAGTTAAAAAGTTAAGATACATAAATGGATAATTTCGAGATATACCAAAATAAAAAGTGCAGAGTTGGTTCAATACAATTCATCAACTAAGTATTAAGAATATGTTAATAAAGAAATCTTATGAAAATAAATAACATAAACAATTTTCTAATTTTAAATAAAATCACACTAACAGTTTTCTTGATTTTTCTTGTTTGATCTAATGATGGGATAAATATTATATTTAGTTGATTTCATTGATTACTTAACACACTTCTTTATAAGACAGATTCTAGTCTCTTTACTATCGCTTAAAATCACATTAATATAATTTTCATTGGTCTTCTTGTTCGAACATATTGAGTGTTTCGTATCAAAACTCTTTTATTTGATTGATGTAGTTTGTGTTTCTTTCTTTCTTTTTTTTAATCTCATCTTTTCAAGCAGATTGTGTCATTTCAATTGCATCATCAACCTCGGTCAAATCTTCCTCGGATGGATCCTTCTTTTTTCTTAAGCAATTAGAAATTTAAATCTTGTCAATACTTGTATGCTTAATCCTCTCGTAGCATTTGGACTCATGTTCTCAATAAACATAGTTACATAATGAGTTTATAATAATGCACATAAATTTAATTCAATTTATGTATATCTCTTATTACGAACGAATTATTTGTGAATTAGAATCTCTTTAAGTTAATAAGTTAAGTGAGTCGAAATAGGAAGTTTTGTAGTTACTAATTCCTTAAACCATAACGAATAAGCTTAATTCACTCTTAAATTCACATAGTTCATTCGGCACACCAATCTCACTAATCTTTATTATTTCATATGCTTTTTAAGTGTACTATTACAATTCACAACAAATACTTATCAAGTAATAAACTGTTATAAGGCAAAACATGAACTATCTCTACTACGCACTTTAGTTATGTAATTTTCTAAAGAAATTATGTTAATTTTTTAATTGATTAGATAATTAGAATGTTAAGGAGTATTTAAATACTTATGTCAGGCCATGTTGATAGGTCATAACCCATTAGGACATCTGACCAACTATTATGTTGTATTGATTTTGTACTACGGTTTATTGATTTTTGTACTCGATAGTATTAGTGTTTCGTAAATCTCTAACCCGCGATAATGATTTAATTTTTGTATTATAACACATTAATACAATAATGTACTGATTTCTTATTATGATGTATTAATTTTTTTTATTATGTTGTATTGATATGAGATGACCTAACGAATGAAGCCATCGGTCTGGCCTGACAAAGTGTTGTCCTTTAGGGAATTATCACCTTAACTAATTTAAGGTATTCATTAACAGAAGAACCATATCTTGTAAGAGTTATAGGTACATTGTCATTCCCTTGAACAAATTGATGTATGTATAAATCAATTTTACTTTTACAGTTTAAGATATTACCTTAGTTGTTTCTACCTCTTCTTGATTGTACTTGTAGTTGTTCCATCGTTTTTGTTAATGATGCACCACAATTCTTGCATGAATCATACTATAAAGATAATTTATTCAAAATATTCTCAACAATTCATTTGAAAGTAATATGCACATGTAAGGTAGCAAATTGTTAATGATTAGAAAATATAGCAATAGAAATAGTATTAAATATTTATTTCTGATAAAAAGCACCGTAGATGGCCGATCTTGGTCGTGTCTAATTTATTCTAGGGTCACTTCTTTTATGTCTTTCATCTTTATTTCATTCATAACCTGAATAGTTTGATGGAATTATTTTCACGCGATCCACTTAATAAAAAAGATCATGGTCCATGGTCCTCTGATGTGATTCAAAAGTAACCTCTCATAATATCTTCTCCATTATTGGAATTTTCTATATTTATACGCCAAATCACATACCATATCTCTCATTATTGGAATTTTCTATATTTATCCGCTTCTTCGCTTCTAGAGAACATCAAAAATATCGTATAAGCATTGTATTGAAAACATGGACACAAACCAAAACCTTTTCGAAATCGTGATTCATCTAATAAGTCACATACTTTTGATTTGGGAGGTGAAGCGAAAAAGTTAATAATTGGTGAACATATACCGTTCATGTCAATTTCAAAAATACTTTATGATTCAGAGAGATAAAAGTAGAGATAATTATGATTATAAATAAATATATGATTTGACATTTATTGTATTTGAAAAGTGGGTGATAATGACATCAAATAAAATACAATAATACATTATCACCCACTTTTCAAACATGATTTGACATTTACAGTAAAAATGAAAGGATTGTGAATCCTATAACAAACTAGAATTCTTACTATTCAGAGAATTCTGAATACTGGAATTCAAAATCACAACGAATACTAGTCAAAACAGGCAACGATTGAACTTTCTTATGAGCCCTTCTAGCTAACGTCAATATCAGCTCTTTAAAACTTGGTTTATAGTATAAACTTACGAGCTCAAATTTCCAACATTTTGAGTCTGTCCATGGATTTTCATTGATATCTAAAGTTCTTAGAAAAACAAACAACAACAACAAAAAAAATAAAAATGATTTCATGGAAAGTAGAGTATAAAATAAAATAAACTTAATCAAATGAAGTAACAGCAAGTGCAACCCTAAGATCATTAGATGTACCACATACATACATTCTGTGTGTTTCGATTTCCTGTTGAAAAGGCTTAGGAGTACATGCAGCATGGTAGCTTTCACTGACAAGATCGCGTTTAGAAAATATAATCTCCCTGAAGATGGGTTCGTGGCCATTAAGGAGATTCCCCATGCTCAACACTTTCCTCCATGACTGGTTTGCAGTTGGCGGAGTGAACATGCCGACAATTAAGTTTCTGTCTCTGGAACTTACTTGTTGCTTTTTGTCAAATTCCTAACATATAATAAACAACTGGGTTGTAAATGAAAATTCAATGCCACGAAGATGCAAATCTTGTAACATTGCATTTACTTTTCTTATCACTAAAAATGGTGTTCGATAGATAAAGGCATACACTTTTGTTGTTCTAGTCATCAAATATTTTACAGTTACATCCCTCAACTTCTCAAAATATTATACATAGCCCCCCAGTCTAGCTACTGGTAATATTCAGGAAAAACTGGGATGTAATGTAAAATGTAAGACGAAAAGTCGGGGGTTTTTGTAATATTTAGAAAAGCTGGTTGATGTAACTGTTAAATATTTGATGACATTACTAATTTACGTTAGTTCCACTAACTGCAGGAGCAAAATGTAAGAGAAATATAACATTAAGGGCAGTTTTTGTAATTTTAAGGTAATCTGTTTTTTTATTTTTTATTTTTTTTTAATTTATTTTTTTATTTTTTATATATATATTTTTTAATTTGGCAAACCTCAAGGGTAGTTTCTAAAATTATCCCTTAAATATGTAATAATACCCAGAAAGACATTTCAAAAGAACATAGGCATAGTGGAAGCTTACCTTGATGGTATCACCTGGAACAGAGCCTGTTCCCATATTCGGCTGATAATATTCATAGCAATCACTGAAAATTGCTTGCGCAAGGTGCGGTGAGTGCAAGAACTTGCTATGAATAGACGCTGCAAGTAGTATTAACTTCTCGATGTGTTCGAAAATAGCGCATAGTCGTCGGAGGTCTTCAATATCATCGCTATCACTGGCCGTTTTATACGCTATAATAGAAAACTACCAAGAGTGACGACCATAATAAATTACAAAAAAAATTATAAAAAATTGAAGAGATTATTACATTGCAAATATTTTAGCATAGATGCCATAGTGACGTATAATTGTCCCATTTTTGTGGTCATCTGCTTTAATTCACCAAATGAAGTCTTATAAAGAGTGTCTGCTGCTGCTCTAAAGGCAGTACAAACCATTTGTTCCAGCAGTAGATACGGTCTCAGCGTCTCCAAATAATGAAGAACCTGATTCAAGATGACAATATCAAAAACGAATTTGCTAACCTAGAACCTACAAGGTACAAGATCCAGAGGAAAAATGAACACACGCCTTGAATGCCATTAGAGAAAACACAAAAACTTGTGTCAGACCGTCTGACATAAAACTATGTGAGACGGTGAAAAAATCATACTATCTTTTATTTTAAGTGCATTTTTGCCTGAAAAGTATGATGGTCTGACATAAGCCTGCGTCAGACGGTCTGACAATAGACCTACGAGAGAGAATAGAAATACTTTTTCTCCTTCTCTATTTGGATCGAGGAGTGGTTTCTGTTCAGAAGCAGACAGAGGTAGAGCTTCATTCCAGATCTTTCTCCACAAGTTTCCATTATCAGACATTCTCTCTGAAAGACGTCCATGAGGCGGCCAATTGACTTCAGACACTTCTTCTGGATTAGTCAGAGACACCCCAACCTCCTCGCTGTCATCGTTTTCCCAATCCCTTGGTGAATGCCAACGAATAAAGTCTTCGAAGACCGCATCAGGATTAGCTGCCTTGAATGCAGACATGTCTGCAGCCAGGTTCGCAGAAAAGAAAATATTTCAGTGGCTATAGCTTTTATGAAACAATCTAGAAGGACATTTCGCCGGAGAGCTAATCCAAAATTTACAGAAGCGAAACAAGCTCCCAACAATGAAAAAAAATCTTCAGTCATTAAAACAAAGATAATTACCAGATGCCAGAATGTCCTTTTCAAGTTGACCAGAGGAGTTCTAACGAAACGCAGATTGTTAGTCCATATATATTAAATCTAACAGCAAGAAGGAAATTACAAAGCATATTTGAAAGAAGCAAACCTAACAGTAAAAAAACGAGCAATGATTTCAAAAAACTAAGACAAAAGTTTTAGACAAGGGAAATTTCATAAAATACAATTATTTGAGCTTACAAATGAGTCACCCAAGGCCACGGCAGCTCTCAGTCGTTCTTCATGCATGTCTTCTGTCATTGGAGGTGGGTCCTACAGTAATTTTGAAGATGCAATATTATTTTCATTTCACTGCGCGTTGAGACTAGGTAGCAGATAGTGAAACTACCTGGGTTATTGGAGCATGCATAATCTTGCATGATTTCAAGAGCATCATTGACCCGGCTACACCAGCTGAGCCAGTCCTGACATGCAGAGACAATTATTAGCAAATGCAGAAATATATTTAATATCTAATCTATAATTGAGAAAGGGGGAAAAAATCTTCTTAAAGAAATATGCGAGCACTCGGTACTAGTTTGTATACCCGTCCTGTTTCCTGCTAAAACCTCCACTAACTCCATGCGAAGCAGAAGAGTCCTTTGGAATCTGAAGATTTTCATGCTGTCATATTTATACGCAATGCCAGTGGTCAACTAATGTAATAGCAGAATCACAAGGAACAAAAATCAAACTAAAATAGTACTTGAGTAGTCACAGAATCACTTGTGCCAAAACTATGCTCTTTAGAATCTCGACGCTTTTTATCAATGCACACAGCAAGCTGAAACAGAAAAATGAGCTAATGAACATTTACCAGTACATATTTTAACAGAACGTGTATTAGACGAAAAAATAAATTAAGAATATAAAACACTAAAGATGAATAGAAGGGTATTTTTCATTTATGCTCTTTTTTTTTATTTTCTAATTGTTCATTTTCCTTTTTTATTTCCTTTTTGTGGAGAGCTAGAGAGTTCTTAATTACTACAAGAATCGATTTTTTCATAATACTGTACAGTAAGTAACCATGTCATAAACTAAAAAGGTACCCAAGAAACCAACCATGTGCAGTTTCTGATTAATTAAACAAGTGGATAGGTCGATTGTGCCACTGGCTGGCATTCTCGGTAATGGCTGCGACTCTTCCCAACACCAGCGAACCTCACGCACAAATTCTATCCAGAGCACGGCAATGGCTAATCAAATAAACAAGACAACGAGCAGTAAATAAGGAGGGAAATGACAGTTTTATCAAAAAATAAAACAAAAATGTGACCATTGTCGCTAATAAGCTCTATCAAACGAAAGCAGGTTATCATAGGAATACCTCGTATACTGCAATTGCCAAACCAAAGAGCATGTAAACAGAACTGTGCAAATAGTGATTCCATTGGAGCGCCTTTAATAGATCGAGAGCTTTTGTGCTCGCCCATAGAGGAATCCATCTGTGCTTCTGTGACTGCACAGGAGACATATTAAATGAAACGACAAATTTATTCCATGAGCTCAATCCAATATCAGCTGCCTTCCCTTGGTTCATGCACTTAATAAGAACTCCATCTCATTTTTGTCCAGAAATAAATAACAATTCAGAAACTACACAGAATTAAACTAAAAAAGTTGCAACTGGAAATTTTGTACCCTCGTGAAAGAGATCTTTTAGCACACGATCAAGCACGGTCGGTGGAGGTATAACTCCTGAAGACTTCAAATTTTCAGAACCTGAGTTTTCAACTGCTAAATCAGAAGAACATAACATTAAACATCACCAAAATCAACAACTTGAGGGAGGAAATGAAAAATTAATAGAATCGCAGTCAGGAAATATTACACGCATCAATAGCAATTCAGAGTTGTGTGCAGCATCAAAGATTTCAAACCTGATACAAAGTCTTCAACAAATTTAGCCTCCGATGACATTTCCAATGCCTTAATCAAAAGGCGCAACTGGGACGCAAATCCAATAATACTTCCATCAGAAATACCACTGCTAAACATGAGTAAATAAACATCAAGGATCTAACTATTTACTATTCACCACAGAACTTAGATCCAAAACTAGTGAGAAAACACTTCCTTTGAAAAGAGAATGGTTGATCGAAGGGTCAAAGCTAAAAGTATTTTTCTTCTAGAATCATACAAAGTTTACAGAATCAAAAATATCCAAATTAACACTTCCTGATTCCACAGCAGTTTACAAGCAACGTACAAATTGCCTGTATAAGGAATGATGTTTGGGCCACTGCTGAAAATATGGGAATAAGGACCAATTGGATCAAGCCAGACAGTCAAAATCCAAAAGCCCACTTATGTACTTAAGTTAAAAGAAAAGGCCCAGGACCCGGATCAATAAAAGAAGCCATGGGCTAAACATCATAATATTTGTTTCCCACATACAGGTTAATTATTCCAGAACACAGAGAATGAACATTAGAAACCTCAAGCACAGTAAACTATTCTTACAGATTTTGGGAAAGACATGGACATAAGAACCATTTATCAGCTTCGAGTGGTGAAGCATTTTCCAGTTCAGCCATATCCAGAGAACTCTCAGCTGTTATCTCAGACCACATAACCAGCAACTCAAATCCTGAATTGCGCAATTTAACAAAATTTAGAAAAAGAGTCTTTGCTGCAACCAGAGATATTAGCAAAATGTATGACACTTTTATGGTATCACATCCAAGCAATTAGTGAAAGAAGCTTTGATGCAATTATAAGCAGCAGTATTTCACCTTTTACAGGGTCCTCTGCAGAGTACCACTTACTCCATGGAAAATCATCATCCCAGTGCCTTTTTCCATTAGTCTCACTCTCAGGGTTTTCATCGGATTCTGTCATGTCATCATTAAGTTCTTGCAATTCATCCTCCTCATCATAGATAGGGGTTCGGTAGGTTAACTTCATCCTAAAATGGACTTTAAAATGATGCATTGACCAGTCCACCGCAGTATATGCCTTGAGCATACATTTGATAAAATGGACTATCATATTAGTAAATAGTGTGATAGATAGTCATATGAAAGACCAACAACTTCTAAACAAGACTACTTTAGCATCAGCCAACGACGTAGAACATGCAAATACAGTCAATCATATAAACAAGCATCGAGAGAAAGTACAAAGGCTTATGCCAATAGTTTTCAAGCAATCACAGTATGAAGCAGTTCGAACGGAAAAGCTTGGAACACCAATATCATATAGAAAAGCATAAACAATTGCTGATAATGCATACAAAATTTGTCAGTCATGAACAGTGGTTGGAGAAGTGATATGAATGAATAAATAAACACCTATGGGGAAAAGATCATGATCGTTCTACGTGGCTTTCCAATAAAATTTAATGCCTCACAAGATGAAAAAAAAATGCCAAAACAACAAACAAAAGGCAATCAGACTTATGAAACTTCTCAAGAGAGATGAACCGAGGGGGAAAAATGTAAGAAGCAATGGGAAATATAGAAGGGAGATAACTTACAAACTTAGAGACAAAAAGCTCATATAATCCTTCCAAATGCATAAGCTTTATAGGAACCTGGCTACCAATGCGGTCAGCTTCAAATCTTCTAGTAAAAACTGTTCCCATATTTTGAATGCCAATATATGCTTTACGTGTAGGGTCATGAACTGGAACAAATGCAGGCCACAGACTGCGGAGAAATGAGCACAACACATATTACCTCTCTTGTGTATTTACTATTTAAGTACTCAGTTCAGGGAGAAATATAAATAAGGAGCAGTTACCAACATTCAACAACAGAAAGCAAAGAAACATAAAGAAAGTCATGCAGTTCAAGGAAGAGAGAATGAAAAAAAAAACGAAAGAAAAGAAAGAAAAAATCCGATAACTTGGCTGCTTTAGAAATCATTGCAGTAAATATTCTAAGCAACAGGAGGTTCTGTTCTTCCGAAAAATAATTTTGTTTTCACTAAAAGACTGTCTTTATGCTTGAAGACAAATGGCAAGAAGTATTTTACCCCCACTAACAATCTTAAGATTCCACGATCACCTCTAGGATTAAGATGGGTTATCAAGGCAACACAAGACCACTGCTTAGTAAGAGTTTCATGAACCTGACCACGTTGATTGGTGGGTTTTACTCTCATCATTTGTTTTACTTCAAAGTCCATAAAATAAAGATGACCAACATTCTAAATGGGAAACACATGAACATAATGGAGTGATCAATGAAAGCAAGGATGACATGAAACCTTGCTTGTGATCCATTTTTCTTTTCTTTTTTTCATATGTCCATTGTCGTTTGCTATGTGATTTGTTTATTCCAAAATAGGAAGGAAACCGGTAGTAGTCATCAAGTGTTTACACAAATGGAAAGTAATGTCCAATAAGATGCTACAAGGAGCAAGCCTCCTTATTAAGCTTCACCATGTTGTATTTGATCGATATTTAGAAATTCACCCATTCCCAACCCTGAAATGAATCACATAGCAAAGCCCTATAAAGTTGTCACAAGCACCTGGAACAAACCATAAGTTTCTACAAAGTTGGTTTTCATGCCTTTTTCTGAAGCAGTAACATGTGATCTCCACAGCAAATTGTTTACTCAATCTTACGGACAAAAACTAGGCCCTAAAATATTATTTCTTTTTAAAGAATATAAAAACATCATGTTCTGCATTCCCCCCACCCCCGCGGTCGTGATTTTATGGGTATAAAAAAAATTGTCTGGGCCCAAAAAAAAGAAGGTATGTCCTTATATAGGAAAATTAAGGAGTGAAACAGTGGTGCAAAATCACAATAGCAGCCAAACCATGAACAGTTGGACAAAGCAATGGCAACAGCACTCAAAAGTTTGCTTGCCTCTGGTGCATCAAGAACCACACCACTTGCACTTTGTGGAGTAATCACCTGACATTAGAAAACATACGGATGAAAAATAACAAAACAAAACAAAGCAAGATAGTCTACAAAGAAAGATCAACAAGCAGAAGCACAAAAGCGACAGAGAGACAGACAGACAGACCACAAACTCCTTCACCCCGAAAGACAGCTGCAGATCATGTAATGTGTGATCCCAATCAGCGACTTTACCTGAGCCAATAAGAGTTTTAGTTAAGAAATGAAGCTAGGAAAAATGTCCCTTGTGAAGTTAAGATAGCATATTGACAGTACCGTCATTACTTGTTACGAAATAGAACTCCATGAAATAACTTTTCGTAGCATACTTGAACTCAGATTTGACTTTGTACAAATCTTTTGAAGGATTCATTTGCACAGCATCCTTTACCTATAACCAAACAGAAACGTATTTCGGCTCGACACAAAGCTTATCCAGAACTTTACATAATCAAATGGCAACCAACTCTCCAATGGATATACTAAATCTGGAATCTACAATGGAATTATCGTAATATTCCCACTGCAAGAGCTAAAATAACTCATGGCATGCACAACTGCGTAAGGCATTACAAAAAATCTATCTTCTTCCTTGATAATACCTATGATATCCATGTATGATATTTGTTTTTAACACAGGAGCTTCAACCAATGACTCATAAGGGGGCTAACAGAAGTTTGAAGAAACATGGGAATAAGAAGAAACAAAAATTTAGTTCTAAATGGATTAGAATATTGCAAAGACAACAGGACTAATATAGTTTGAGGCTATCTCAGGGTAACTTCAATATGTACTAACATAATAGTTCTTGTAACTCTATGTTTACAGGAAGACGGCAACAAGTATTTTACATCATATCAACCTCATTAACCGCAACATCCTGTTTACGCAATCAGTTTAATATTAGGTGAAGTTCATAATAGTATTTTCATGTCATTACCTAACATGACATCAAGAGCAATTCTTTACCCTACCCATTCACTGCCCTCAATGATGCCATCTGCCATCATATATATAGTAGAAAATGAAATAGAACAACCCGACCCTCTTGCAAATAAATGAAAGTGACAAAATGGTTAAGTAATATAGCAGAGTACACGCCCATTACATTCATATTAGCAAAAGGAAGCAATCACAGAAGAGAGATTTTTGGCTTAAACAACTGTACTTGGGGTGGGGCATACCAATAGATTCTTTGGACCATCAGCTAGCCACTGTCGACAAACAGCCTCTATTTCTGAGATGAACCTATAAAACATGCAATTGGTAATATTATTATCAGAGGAGTGTGCTCTTATAGTGGGTAACATAATATTTGGTGCTACATTAGAATAACATGCCTTTCCCACGATGAGGCAAGAGTAAAATCATCAAAATGCTCAAACTGCAAAAAAAATAAAAATTTATATTAATAAATAAATAAAATAAAGAAAAGAAAGAAACAAGAGAAAATACACATTGTGCGCCTATAAAACACATCATTAGTCCCACGGTGAAGTAGTCTGAGTCATACCTCCTGTTCTTCTTCATCATCCTCGGCAATGACTTTTGAATTGCTGCTCGACGTCATATCAAAAGATATAACTGCGGAAAGATGATATAATTAGCAAACATCTCAAATATTAAAGGACATGAGAGTGTAAAATCGCACATTGGTTGTGAAAAGGCATGCATATCAGAGGATGTTTTCATGTTCACATATGACGGATCACATCCCGAACTATCAGGTGGCATATTTTGCAACTCAATCCTGAGTTTGAAAGAGTTGATATCCCTTCTTTGATTCATTATTTTTCTTTTTTGTGTGATGAAAAATTATGAACATAGACAATAATCTCTCTCTCTCTCTCTCTTCTTATTTGGTCATGATGTAGTAGTTAACATGTGGGTTTCTAGAGCAAATGACAAATGCAATAAACCCACTAAAGACCTTACCATCAACCAAGGACGGATCCAGGAACTTTTGACAAAGGGGGCACCAAGTAAATACAAGAATATTCTCTTCAAACACTATCTCGAACATTTGGATTATATCCAAAATTGAGATTCTCAGCCCTGGATCAGTTGGAAATTCATGTACATCAAAATCATCCCTACTTGATTTGGCAATATCATCCTTTTTTCCAGTAGGAAATGGTGGTTCTAAATCTCTTTTGTTGTAATATCTCTCCATAAACTTATCTAAATTCTAATGGAAATTCTGAAATCGTACCTTTAATTATCTGATTATCTTCTGAATCTGATGAATGATGATGGCCGCATACTGGAAAGGCAGAAAAGGGTAAAGTGGAAAAGGGTGTTTAGATTTGCTCAGTTCATTTTCATTCTCAAGTGAGCAATTGGATTAATATTTCTTTAACCCATTAAATAATTGTTGTTTTGATTTGTTGACATAATATTCTTTGTGGGTTGTAAGGTTGTGGGCTGGGCTGTGGAGTTGTTGGAGGCAAAATAAGTAATTTTTATTTTGCTTTTGGGCCACTTAATTGTACACACATCATGTTATTTGTTTCTCTACATAATTAACATATATGCACATAATATATAGTAAAAGAAAAAAAAGAAGGTTATGGGGGCACGTGCCCCACATTAGGATAAATGGCTCCGTCTCTGCCATCAACAGAGTTGCCAAGAGAAAGGCTTGGATGAGCTTGCGAGTTAAAAGTTAAGACCACTGCCCAAAAGTATTAGTCTTCTAAAATCCAAACTAATACAATGTCCAGCAACTTAGCTACTTTATTAAGAGTGATTATGAAAAAGTTAAGTATTTTTCATGAGATGGCAAAATAGGATAAAAAGTACATTTTGGATAGTGGAAAGACAAATCTCTGTACAACACTTGGAAATAGTTATTGCACTTTTATTTTTTTGGAAAACCTAGAGTGAGAGATCAACCAGGCAATATCAAACCTGCTATTATGGAGGACAAAAACTATAGTCCTTTAAATATGATGATAGCCTTTCACTAAAATATGTTAAATGATTGCACACAGGCAAACCAATATAAGGGTGATGTCTGGCCATTAGAAACCAAAATGGATTTTCAACCACATATGAATGGTGCAGGTTTTTGCACAGCAGCAAATGGATCAAAGGTCTTGCTAATTTCCGAGTTAGGAAATGATGATTGGTAGAAATACAAAAAGAAAGAAAAGCAAGACCACAATAGTCAAAATGACCACCTGTATATAACAGGAGCGGTTAAGTAGAACATAGACGTCCAAAAACCTTTTATGCACAAAAAGAAATGATCCGTAGTCATCAAAAAAATCAAATATTTGGCAGTCAGACACAAATGAACTAATTTATTCACACAAGTGAAGGTATGTGGGCCTAACGGTGTTCAATGGTCACAGCTGCTAAGAGGTTGGGACTTGGATGAGCTTGAGAATTAAGTACTAATCGAGTGACGTCATACCCAATAACCAACCTAAAACATCAAATTCAGGTTTGAGCACTCCTAAACCCTAAAATTTTCTTTTCATGAAAATCCCCTGTTTTTCCCGAGGATTGCAACCCAAAATAAACAATTTCTAATGACCGAAGATAAGCAATGATGAGGGAAATTGTCTTTTCAACAGGATCAAGAGAATGAATGTTGGGTAGCTTGGTAAGAGAGATCTCTCTCTCCAGCTCGAGTGCTATCTTTGCAGCAAGCTAAGCACATCAACACTACCAAACCCCCCGATTCATATTTTGCATTTGAAATGGGCTCTTCTAACCCAACATAATTTCTACTATTTTTAACAAAATATAGTAAAAGATATACAAGATTCATGTGCTATTGCATCAAGGTAGCGTTTATCACCAATCCGTGTATATATATATATATTAGACTGAGATGGCATTTTTACAAATTCCAATCCGTATAAAAAATTAAATTATTAATCGGATAGTAAACATCAAAATACATGCCATGATCATCCAATTAGTTAAAATTACCGCCATTATTAAAATAAAATAAAAAAATGTACCTTGTCGGATATTATCGCCGTCGACGGAGAGTATCGAAGGGTTCCAATATTTAGATTTCCTTGAGTTGCCTCCTTTTTCTTCCTTGATTGAACTTTTGGGAAATATATGAGTGTGCATCCAAAAAGAAGCAGGATTATTTTCCTGGTAATATAGATAACTGAATTTTTCCTCAAAAGACGTGTTATTAGCAAATTTTTCATTAATTAATTTATTTATTTGCTCAATCTGCATTTTATAAAAAAAGTATTTTACCAGTCACACTCACTAGGTTACTCTTTTGGGCAATATTTTCAATTCTCATTAGTTTTTCAAACAATTTGATTTTGTATTGATTGTCATAAGATTTTAAATTACATTTGGATGAAAAGAGCGTATAGTTAGAGTAGTTATTCCGATTTAGGTTAACCGGTTAACCGTTAGTTACGATTAATCGTTGACCGGCGGTTCCGATTATAACTGTAATCGTCAATCGGTTCCCGACGGTTAAGTTACGGTTAACTTGACCGGCTAACTGTAACCGCCGGTTAACCGGCCATTTAAAAGAAAAAAAAAATCGACGGTTAAACCGCCCCGGTTAAAGACCGTTTGAAATCAACGATGCAGATCAAAATAGTCGTTGAGATTAAAAAAAAAAACAAAAAAAAAAAACTAGTCGTTGGCGGTTAACCGAACTGGTTAACGGCTAGTTTTTCAAAAAAAAAATTTTTTTTTTTCATCCATTTTGACATCTACAAATACCCCACTCTCCAACATAAATCCTCACACCAATTCATCTCTACTGTTCTTCTCTTATATTTTCAAACTTCAAGTCAAGTTGCTAATTTGTTCAAAAAATAATATCACTAATATTCTTAGTCTTCTTAATCTCGTTTTACTTAATTCTCTTTTATAATACTATGACAAACTCTTCTCGTCGAGGTCGAGGATTTTCGGCCGTTGCCGGAGATTATGTTCCCGATGAGATGACGGATGAAGAAGTTGAAAACTTATAAAAACAAATCAACTTTGGCGAGCAAAATCAAACCAATTTTGATGAGGATTCACCCACCTCCGACGAATTCGAACCGCCGACCGCCGTCAATTTAGATGAAGATGGGGAGGAAGCAGGTGATATGCAACCGTTTCAATCGAAATTGAGGGATATCAATCCCCCATATTCCGATTGCATTTCACAAGAACGACAGTCAATGGTGAATCTCGGGCGCAATGTAATTATTGCAAGAGTCATTACGCTTTCGGTTCTAAAAATAATAGAAGCTACGGGTCGCTTAAATACCACATGGAGAAGAAGCATCCCAACAAATACGGCATTGATAGCTCTCAAACACAAATAAACTTCTCATCATCATCTACCGTCAGCGTCGGGACCGGCGGCCAAGGTACGGGTTCTAATTTATAATATAGCGAAAGTGGTCATAGAAAGCTTCTTGCAAGATTTGTTTCCGTTATGGGTCTTCTTTTTAATCATGGGCATAGTAGTCAATATGGAGATTATACTATGGGTGCATTTAATCCATCTGGTACTATGATTTCACGAAATAAAGTTACTCGCGATATTGAAAAAATGGTTGGTGAGTATAAGTTGAATTTGATTTCAATATTTGATAATTTGTCTCAAAGTGTCTCTATATGTTCGGATATTTGGACGAATTCCTATCATAATAATAATTATATGGGAATTACATGTCATTGGATTGATAACTCTTGGTCTTTGCAAAAACGTTTAATTGCATATAGATAGTTTAATAGTTTGTATACCGCGGTGAATATTTCGCGCAAAATATCCAATATTTTATCTGAGTATCATTTAGGTAATAATTTTTTTTTCAATTTCATTTGATAATGTCGTCGCTAATATGGCTAGTTTAGATTTGTTAAAACTTTTTGTCAATCCGCTATTGGTGGTAAATTTTTTCGTGTTAGATGCATTTGTCATATTTTGAATTTATGTGTTCAAAATTTTTAATTCTAGTACGCAGGCAATTTAGTTCTAATATTAAAAGTTAAATTTTAATTTTTAATATTAGAATTAAAATCAAATCCTTTTTAATTTTTTTTTTTTAAAAAGAACTATTCCATCGAAAAATAAAATAAAATAAAATAGATGAAGACAATGACAAAAATCTTATACAAGAATAAAATTATTTTTAAGAACTTTTTACTTCAAAAATTCAATTATTCAAATTTTATTTAATTCTTTTAATATTTAATATATATATATATATATATATTATATATATATATATATATATATATATATTATATATATATATATCGGCGGTTAACCGCCGATTTTGTGGTTAATCGCACCAAACCGTAACCTTCGGTTCACCGGCGGTTAGGTTACGATTAGGCTCCGACCGGTTAATTAACCGGCCGATTTCAACCTGTTTAATACCTCTACATATATTGATCTTATAGAGATAAAAATCAGTGTGTGATAGGTTTGATTTCTGAAGGAATTAATAAGACGAAAATGCATTATGCAATAAAAATATGCATTTTCAAGAGAGCTAAAGGCCAAAATAAGGTTTTAAAAGGCCTTATGGGCATCGAATAAAGATGAAATCATCAAACATTGCGAGCTATCACGAACACAAATGAAATTTAAACGAAGCGTTTTTAATTATTTTAGTCAATCTAAAAATATATATTATAAATGAAATGAGGTATTTTAAATTTAAAAATATATCTAAAAATATAAAGGTTATATTCATTTTATAGTTTCAACAAGTTCAATTTCAATATTTTCGAAATATATCTATAAGAGAAATTTAGTTTTCAATTCTTAAGAGTTAAAATATGTGTCTAGCTTTGAGTTATCTGTAAGAAAATAACTTATAAAACAGATTTCGAGAATACGATATATGTGTTCATGCATAGCTCCGTGCAATCTAGGCACGTATTAAGGCGCTTAGTGGAGTTTAGACAGTCAACAAATTGACTGGCCGTGTTTTTCCAAGCATAATCAGGTTTATGCACTGAGTGAAGTATCATGCTTATGCGGGTCTAAGCGCCGTCTAAACAAGGTTTTTAGAACACGACCCAAACCACAAAAAGTCCCCTTCAAGGTTTTATCAAAAGACTGAGTCAATGTTTTTCAGACTTTTTTTTCCTTTTTTTTTTCGTTGTTTGTTTGCTATAGATCGATTTCAGTAACCATTTTGGGAATGTCTATTTCCAAAGTCACTGAATGGGTAAATGTCAATCCCTGGACTATGTAATGTACTTTATATGCTGGGTGATGGGAAGACAAATTTCTAATTTACCATTGTGTGATTCCTGTTGAAGCATATACTCTAGGGTGGCGTGGGTACAGGGCTAACAATTTTAAAGCAAGGTTCTGCGATCTGCTGCCAAACTTATTTCGATTCCAAGATCTCAAATCAAATCAGTATTGATATACCTTAATTCAAGATTGGGATTGTTTTCATGTTCCATATGCATTCAAGAGTTACTCAAGTATGTATGGATAGATATATTTAGATGAAAATAAATTTATACAAGTACATACATAGTACACAAGTCCAAATCCCATAAAAAAAATCTCACAAAAGTGCATATTATTGGCTCAGTGCTAACAATAGAGTACACTAGTGTATACACTCACATATTACGTGGGCAGAACAAAATAAATACATAATAAGAAAAAATTGAAAAAACAATATTTAAACATTGGAAATTGAATTGTTCATGCAATAAAGAAAATGTTCACTTGAGGTTTTGAATTTTTTTTTGTAAACAACGTTTGCTGTCTTATTAACAATGTTACCATCGTCGTCGCAACATAAGATTTTTAATCCTTTACGACTCTTCACCCGAGAGATGGCGACATAGAGCTGGCCATGGCTAAAAACAGGTCTTGGTAAGTACAAACCAACATTGGATAGAGTTTGACCTTGACTCTTGTTTATAGTCATTGCAAAACAGACAATAAGTGAAAATTGTCTCCTCTGAAATTTAAACGGGACCCTGCTATCCGATGGACTCAATGCCATACGTGGAATATAGAACATCATTCCAATATTAGTTCCTGAAAGAATCTTTGCCTCAATAATGCGTTCTCCAAGTTGGGTAACGACCAACCTTGTACCATTGCATAATCCCGAAACTTGATCTATGTTTCGAATCAATATAACCAGAACTCTAATCTTCAATTTCAAAACATGATTAGGAACCCGTGAGCACTTTATTGTGTTTAGAAAGTCGAACGAGTACACTTGATGTTGTGCTTCTCCATTCACACATGTCTTGCAAATGGTGTCAGAACTAAGAGATACTCTTTCATCCACTGGAAGAATAGACATCACGCACTTATTAACTGTTTCAACAATTTATAAAATAAATTATTTTAGAAAGGTAGTATTTTAACACAAACCACCACATGATGACAACTCAGCTTACGAAACCCGCGATTGTGCGAGCATATATAAGAAACTCATAAAAAATTATCAAAAAAGAAAAAAACTAACTTGAAAAAGTGAATATCAAAATTTACGTAAAGACTTGAAAAAATGAGTATAAGAAGTTATATAAATGAAGTATAGATTACTATTTAAACATTCTCACAAAAAAATAATTTCCTGCACTTAATATCTTGAAAAAAAGCAAAGTAATTGCACATCAAAATAGAATTATAAATATCTATTGTATGCCTATTTTCTCAACTCAACATGAGAAATTGGTTTGATAATAAATTTATTTTAAAAAAACTAGATTATAATAAATAATTCTTTTAAGTTTATTTTAGTTGCATAGGCTATATGTTTTACCGTTATTGACCAAAAGGAGCATTACTATCAAATAATCGAAGATATAATCATTAATTTTCTATGATAGTTGTTTGAACTATGAGTATTCATTTTCTATAAATACGAAGCTCTAATTTATAATTAACATTCTTACATGGATTTCACTAAATCTTTTTATAAATATATTATTCTAATTATAATACATCTCCGAAAATAGAAACTTCATAATCACGTCCAAAAAATTTGCTATCAATTAATATCAATTATTAAGTTTTTTCATTATGTGGATTTCACTGTATTAATCATGTCCAAGAAACTTGTCATCAATTAATATCAATTATTAAGTTTCTTTCCTTATGTGAATTTCACTATATATTGTTTTTACATATATTATTCTAACTAACAAACATCTCGAAAGATAGAAATTTCATAATCACTACCAAGAAACTTGCTATTAATTAATATAAATTATTAAGTTTATTCCTTATGTTGATTACACATTATTATCTATTAATATATTATCCAATATCGTTTTAAGTTTTGAAGTTTCTATGAATATCTAGATATCAATCAAAATATTCAATTAATAAATATACTATATCCTTTCATTAATCAAAAATATTACTAGTAATCAATTTGCAGTAGGAATATTTAGGGGTGAGCAGAAATACTGGGTACCCAGTCCCGGAACCGGAACTGCTTGGGACCCATCGGGTCCAGTCCCGGAACCGGACCCGCTGGTACCAGTTCTAGTTCCAAATTCTTGGAACCGGTTCCGGTTCTGGGTCTAGATTTTCGAGACCCGGTTCCCGGTGGGACCGGTTCCGGGACTGGGTGCCCGCTGATATCGGTTCTTAAACCGGGTACCCGGTACCAAATCTTTAAGTGTATTTAATATATTTAAGTGTATTTTGAGGATTTTCCATGTATTTTGTTGATTTGTGATCTCTTATTATGAACAAGTTTGAAGACTTTGTACTGATGAATGTTGTGGACTTGTCTTATTAAATTATGTATTTGTGGATTTATTTTCATGAAGTTGGTATTGTAATGTTATATAATTGATGTAGTAGGAAACTAAAAAATTTTCTATATTGTAAACTTAATTTTGGTAAATAGGGGGAAGCTAATACTAATGTATTGTGCACTTTATTTTAGACAAGACCACAATATAGTGGGGAGTTAATGACATGGAGTATACGTAGTTTAGCAAATTTGTTAGTAATCTATATAAAAAAAAAGGTAAGCCATGGAGGTTCTTCTCGTTCTCGTCGGAAAGAGTATATGACTCGATGACAACGCCAATGTCCATCCCTTCGGCTTATCACAAGGCAACACACCTTCAATTGGCGACTACAATCCCAACCCCATTGACATTGATGAAGATTGGAGTGATACCAACATTGATCGAACTTATCGAGCCACTGTCGCCTTTGTCGGTGAAGAAATGCCTATGCCCGATCAAGAGGAGGTGGAGCACGATGATTTGCCTCTAAGACATCCTTCCCGAGAACCTCATTTTCGGGTAACAATGGAGTTAAAATCCGACATTTTTAAAAAATTGAGATACCGGCACCCGCAAACGAGTCACCTCCGGAAGATGGTAAAAAATAAAAAAAGATGTACCGTGTCACTTGCAACTAATATACCAAGAAGGAGGAGAATATGAGAATATGTGCAACCATCTCAACAACAAACACCCCGACAAAGTCGGTATCGATAAGACTCAAATGCAACTACAAGGAGGATAAGTAAGTACAAATTCCTCTTCTTTATTTTACATATTTCGACGCTACTCATATAAAGGAATTGACAAAATTTGACAAAAAGTTGTACACTACAACATTCACATTCTTCTTCGACGATATATATGTGCGCACGCGTCATGCGAGTCTAAATAAATACTTTGTAATCATTTTATTGTTTCGTCTATTAACTCGTTATCAATTATGTCCAAAATAATAATTTATGTATAATTACTGAAATCATCATTATTTATTTTCTCATCTATTAACTCAGTTATCAATTGGTTTCAAAACAATATTTTATGTATAACTAATGAAACAACCAATAATAGGTTCTAAAACATTCTAGAGTACATGAACTACAAGCCATCGTATCAAATAAACCACACCCATTGATTACAATGTTTCTTAATATATTAAACGATATTTAAAAGAAAAACCATAATAATTTGATTACAATGTTTCTTAGTATATAAACGATATTTAAAAGAAAATCCGAGAACTTGTAATTAACTTATTTTATTAACTAAGAACGTTAATAAACGTTAATATTAACTTATTTCGAGTATATAAACGATATTTAAAAGAAAATCCGAGAATTTGATTACAAAAAGATTTGATTGGACAAAAATAAGAAATACTTGGATCGATTGTTCCTATTTTTTTTTTCATCATCAATGGTTGATTAACCATTTCTAACAATTTTCTTTTTAACCTCACTTTAATTATTTTATACCCGGATTCTAAAAACATCATAAAAATCAACAATGGATCATAAAAAGACATGAGAATCACCGATGTTAATATTTATACCCGAAAATAGCTCCAATTTTTGGCCATTAAGGCCTAAATTTGCTTCGGCCAAAATTTGCTTCAATTTTTGGTGGATTATGACTGAAATTTTCATATTTTAACAATGTTGGACTTTCCAACCAACCAATGTAGAACCTCACTTGAACATTAATGTAGAATCTCACTTGAACATTGATTTTCTTAAAATCGATGTAAGAACTTATTTTATATAAAAATTACTTTCTACATCAGTTGTGATACAATCGATAAAAATATATATAAATGAAAATTCGGTTTGTATAGTGCACAAATTTTACAAAAAATATGTACAATTTTCTTTGAAATGTGAACAAAATTTGCATCAATTTTCGTTTAGTTATTACCAAAATTTTCTTAAGTTTTCATTCTATTTTGAATGAAAATTGGTGCAAATTTCGTTCCCTTCCGACCGAAATCACACCAATTTTCGTCATTTCCCCACCAAAAATTCGTACGAGCCCTAGTTTTTCCAAAATACGATTCATAGCTATACACTTTTCCTTTTATGTTAATGTCAATTTAAACTCAATCTAGCTATACACCTTTTCCTTTATGTTAATGTGAACTTAAACTCAATCTAGAACTAGGTTTCGAAAATAATAAAAATAACTAATAAATTAAACTTATAGTTTAAAACTCAAACTAGATACGACCACTACCTAGCTAATTGCATGTCCAGTAAAGGGTATTGGGTAGTTAATTATATTAAGGGCGCGGATATACGCACCACAATAAATTTATGAGTTGACCCTAAGTGATAAGAACACCCCAAGAACTTTTAAAATGTATATATTTTTTTTTACTAAATCAACCCCACAAACACCCTATTTTACCCCTATTTAATATAATATATAATAGGGGCGGATATACGCACCCCATTTTTTTATTAGTTCACTCCATTAAAAAAATTCATTTAAAACTTCATCCCGACTCCAATATTCCGGCCGGTTTTAACCCGCAGTGCAACATTAAACAACAAAGTATTTTTTCATTAAGGTATCAGCAAATGCTTCAGAAACCCCTAATTCCTTTTCGGTCTAAATGCATCAGCCTTGAATTACTTTAATGCACCAGCCTTGAATTACTTTTATGGTCCAAATGTAAAACAACATAAAATCTGCGCCCCTAATTTTTTATATTTACCTGTGATGTTTACTTTATATTTACCTGTGATTTTATGGTCCAAAGCAAAACAACAAAAATTTTTTTGGTGAAAAGTAATTCAAGGTGCCGCCTAACTTCAACGCTCCAAAGCCCAAGCCCTTTTCAGCCCAGCCCGACAAGATATTCGACATCATGGGGGCCTCTCTCGCCTTTCTCTCTTGCCAGGGGGTGGCGGTGGTAAGATGGTGGTGGTGGTGAATTATTAAACAAGATGAAGTATATTTTGGGGTGTATGATTTAAGGGGTAATTTGGGTATTTTTATGAATTTATATTTTAATGGGGTAAATAAATAAAATTTTGTGGTACATATATCCGTACCCTATATAATATAATAATAAAACTAAAATAAAAAGAATAATAATAAATTGAAAAAGAAAAGAAAAGAAAAGGAAAGTGAGAGAGGAAGAAACGGCGAAGAAGAAAGTAAACGCAGGCAGAGGAGAAAAAGAGGGGGAAAAGGGAGGAAAAAATTGCTTTGAAAAATCCATATAATTTATTGAGAGGAAGAATGGAACGGGGTGAGCCATCAAACGTACGAGATAAGTTTCTTATTGGGTTTGATTCACTTATTTAGGTTAGGGTTTGAAATTTTTGAAAGAAATTACCGTGTTCTACTCTGGTTCGTAGAATTAGAGCCATCTGTTCGGCCGAAAATCTCGAACATATAGGCCATGTTCATAAATATCAATCGAACAATATGCAAGTGTTCAAATAATATATTCGAACATCTGTATAATGTTCGGTCAGAACTTTCGAACATACATCAGTTGTTCATTAAAACCAGATCGAACATATTCGCGATTTTCAACCTAATAAATAGTAATACACCCAAAAAAAAGAGAGAAAAAATAACTAAAACAGATAGATCTCAAGAATAATAATATTATTCATCTTGTTCTTATCATTATCCTCCATTCTTACAAGTTTTAATGTGAGTTTTTGTTAGATATTGAGAGAGGTTTAGGGATGAAGAAGAAGTTACGAGGGTTTATATTTTTTTTTATAATATATATATATATATATATATATATATATATATATATATATATATAATTGCATAATTTCTTATTGTATTTATTTAAATATTTAATTTATATTGTGATAGGGTTATTTTAGTCTTTTCATATATGACTAATTTTTCTGAAATATTATGGGTGGGGTCAACTAATAATATTGTGGGGTGCGTATATCCACGCCCTTATATTAATCATAAAGCATTACATTATGTTAATGCAACATATTTAATAACATATGTGCAGGCTGTATGTTTTGTGTTATGTGCATGCCTGGAGCACCTATATAAAATAGTATATATATATGCGCATGTGGGATGTTGTAATGTACATATGAGATTTGCATGCTGTGTTATACTTATAAATATATGTATGTGAGTGCCTGCGAATGATATATGTGTGTGCATGTGTTTAATACTAGCATTCTGTGTCATATATATATATATAATGAGTATAATTATTAAATATGCATGCCTTATGTGATATAATATATATAATATATATATATATATTATATATATATATATATATATACTATATATATAAAATGAGAATGAAGCATGCATGTAGTATTTACTATATATATGTATTAATTGTTAATATGTTAATATATATATATATATATATATATATATATATATATATATATATATGTGTGTGTGTTTAGTATATTAATATACATATATATAATTTTTATATATTTGTGTTTAATATATTTAATATATATATATATATATATATATATATATATATATATATATATGTTTAAATAGAAACCGATCATGCTCATTCGATTTTACGAAAGTCGAATTGTTTCGTTTATAAAAGCAAATAAAACATTGTTTGAATTAATTGATTTAAATTGGGACCGTCGTCAATTGAATTCGATTCAATTAATTTAATTTTTAAAAAATTTTTGTTTTTCACTGCGCGACGGTACCATCAAATCCCAACAACCGCCAAGGCGACGGATGCGGAGTCGACCGAGGTCATCTTGGAGGGCGCGTTGAGGTTCGCCATGGCGAGGGGACTATGCCAGGGCTAGCAATGCCGTTGTGTGGCGCTGCATCGTGTCGAGGCCGCGTCGGTTATTAAGATTTTGCGTCGTAAATAATGAGGGTTTTTTTTTTTTTTTGGGTCTGGTGCTTAATAATGTATTTTTCATGCATTACTTGTGGCAAGATTTGTGGTTTGTTGCTCTACGATGATGAACAATGTTATGTGGTGGTTCC
>BMAC01000624.1:534824-607824 GCA_014905375.1 Phtheirospermum japonicum | reverse complement strand
AATATATATATATATATATATATATATATATATATATATATATATATATATATATAGGGTGGGTTCAAATGGAACCATGTCATTATATGCGAACCTGCGAACTAGTGCTTTTATTATATACCAGCAGTGCTTTTATTATACAATCACAGTGCTTTATTAATATTTCAGTTATATACACCAGTAGTGCTTTTATTATACAATCCGAATGCTTTTAATTAAATAAGAAAATACACAAAAAATCTGATCCATCTATTTAATTAGATCTAAAGCCCATAATTGACCCTAGGTTCACATATAGGGACATGGTTCTCATTTGAACCTAATCCTATATATATATATATATATATATATATATATTATATATATATATATATATATATATATATATATAATTAAAAGCATTCGAATTGTATAATAAAAGCACTAATGGTGTATATAACTGAAATATTTATAAAGCACCGTAATTGTATAATAAAATCACTGCTGGTATATAATAAAAGCACTAGTTCGCAGGTTCACATATAAGGACATGACTTTCATTTGAACCCACCCCTATATATATATGATATCCGCTATTGTTTTTTGTGTGTGTAGGGTGGGGGTGTTTAAAGGATGGAATGTGAAGCTTCTGATTTTGTGCAACATTGGCAATGATTTATTGAGTCAAGTATTATGAGAAAGAAAGGCCTTATCATCATCATCATCGCCGTCGAAATGGGGTACAAATTATCAGCTCTATCGAAAGGTTTTTCATCTACCATGACATCTATATTACTACAAAAAAAATCGAAAAAGCCAACGAAAACTACCGACGGGCAGCAACCCGTCGGTAAAAGGCCAGCATTACCGATGACTTTTTCGACGACACAAATTATCGACGGACTCCCGACGGAAAGCTGTCGTCGGTGTATGTGTTCCTCGGCAAGTTCTCGTGAAGTTGGCGGCAAAAAGACTGTCAAATATGCCGATGAAAATTGTCCGTCGGTCATTTAAAAAAAAAAACTGGATATTAATTTCCGACGAAAATATATTCGTTGACAACTCCGATTTTTATTTACCGACGAAATCCTGTCAGTCGGCAATGCCGAGTTTTGCTGCCGGCTGATTTACCGACAGAATCATGTCCGTCGGTAAACTTAATATAAAGAGCCCACAGAGCGGATAAATTCATTTCACCACCCCACAACCAAAATTAGAGTTAAGGCTCGCGAGAGGAGCCACCGCCGGAGCACCGTCGAAGCACTGTCAACATCATATATTAAGGTATGTTAGCCTTTTAATTCAAATTTAATATATAATTTTTAATTTAGAGTTTTAATTTGATTTGAATTTAGGAATTAGATTTTAAGAAATTGAAATGGGGGTTCAATTTAGGAACTTATGCTTGATTTATGCATTTGTGAATGATTTTAGATTTAGGGTCCATTTATAAATATTTGGTTGAGTTTAATGTATGTTATTGTTTATTGTATGTTATTGTTATTAGTTATATATATAACATGATTGATTGATGTTGTGATTTGATGGGTAGACGTCGGTGTTGACGTGGTGTATGGTGCAGACCGGGAGGTTTCGTCCCTCCAAATGGTTTTCAATTTTTTTTTTAAATGATGGTGATTTTAAATTTTTTTTAATTGTTTAGGGTAGTGGCTTTGAAATGAAATGCAGTGATCGGTATGTGGATGTAATGTTTAATTACATAACATCCACATACCGATCACCACATATATTATGGTTTGTTGATATTGTATACATGTGATTGATTGATTGATATTGTGGATTGATAATATCATTTTTAAATTTTGTATGATTAATATAGTTAGAACAATAGGGAGTTTGATTAAATTTTGTTGTTTAATTCGATTTAGTATCAAGTATGGAGTTTGATACTAAGGTTGAATTATTTCCTTTTACAATACGTACCACATAAACGAAAACATGTTTAAGAAAAATCAAACCAACAAACTAAAAATAACAATTTACATACTTAATGAAAATATAATCAAACCTCCAATAATTCATAACAATTCTCCTAAATTCTTTTTTTCCATGTACCAAAAAGATCAAATTAATAATAACGATACCACCAAAAATAAAATTAATAATAATAATAATAATAATAATAATAATAATAATAATAATAATAATAATAATAATACCAAAATCAAACCAACAAACCAAAAATAATAATTTAACATACTTAATGAAAATATAATCAAACCTCCAATAATTCATAACAATTCTCCTAAATTCTTTATTTTCACGTACCAAAAAATTAAATTAATAATAACGATACAACCAAAAATAAAATTATTAATAATAATAATATAACCAAATTAATAATAAATATTTACCCTATAATTTTATTAGACATAGCCAATTCTTCGATCCTCTTAACAGCATCCGATTTCTCGTGATTCAAATCCTCGATCTCTAAAACTCATTTTCACAATCATAGTGCCCTGTTATTTGCGCTTGATTAGTTACCTGAACACCGAACGGATAGTTAATCTCATTATTAATTCGAGATTCATAAATATAAAAAATTAAATTTAATAACAAATCTAGCATTTGGCATATGATTAAAAAATCCGATCATAACAATTTCATGAATTTTATCCTGAAATTTTTTGGTGTTAAAAAGTTGGGGTGAAGTGGAAATATGGGTATATTGGTTCTTTTGTTGGAGTTCTTATAATTAGTAGTGGCTTTTGTTACATTTTCTCTAGCTTTATTTATGTAATCATTTCTTATGATTACATTTCAGCTAAAACTTATCACACTCTAATTATTTTTTCAGCCTCAACTCATCGATGATTTTACTAGCCTCACTTAATAATTCCTCAACCGTCTTTTTAAAAAACATTTTTTTAAACTGAAAAAACTTTTTTTTATCATGTTCATATTCATATTTTTCAAGTTGTTTGAAAAAAAAGTCTTTTCAAAAGACGATCGAGGAATTATTGACTAAGGCTAACAAAATCATTGACGATTTGAGGCCAAAAAAATAATTAGAGTGTGATAAGTTTTAGCTGAAATGTAATCATAAGAAATGATTATATAAATAAAGTTAGAGAACATTTAACAAAAACCACTACTAATCATAAGAAGTTCAACAAAAGACCAATATACCCATGTTTCCACTTCATCTCAGCTTTTCAACACCAAAAAAGATTTCAGGATGAAATTCATGAAATTGTTATGATCAGATTTTTCAACCGTGTGCCAAATGCTAGATTTGTTATTAAATTTAACTTTTCATATTTATGAATTTATAATTAATAATGAGATTAACTATCCGTTCGATGCTCGGGTAACTAATCAAGCACCAAAAACATGGCACTATGATTGTGAAAATGAGTTTAGAGATCGAGAATTTGAATCATGAAAAAACTGAATGTTGTTAAGATGATCGAGGAATTGAATGTGTTTAATAAAATTATTCCTATTTACCGACGAACTTGAAATCCGTCGATAAAATTAAATTATTTTTTTGTTTATTTAGTTAATTACTGATGGACACAAATCCTGTCGAAAAATTAAAAAAATTAAGAATCGCGACGACATCTTACCAGTGGCTGTATCTGTCGAAAATGTCGTCGGTATTTGTCGACGGCTTGATAATCCATCGGCAATTTAAATTATCGATAAAGTATTTGCCGATGCCGTAGATCCGTCAGTAAGCCGTCGATAAGTGATTTACCGATGGATTTGGCCGTCGGCAATTCTGGGATTTTTTTGTAGTGTATATTGCAATCTTTCTTCGTCCACCACGATTTCAATGAATGCTTTCTTCATCTTCCCAGATTGTTTTTATTTGGTATGGATCAATCAATTTTCTATAAATGTGGTGTATGGTTTCTTATTTTTCCATTTTCTATATTTTGTTCTTTACTTGAGTTTCGAAGGTGTAGTGATGTTCTAATCAGTTTTGATCTTATTGTTTGATTATATGTTAGTGTTTTCGAATGTATTATAATATTTTGTGTTGTACTTTTATTGCAATTCGAAGGTGTTGTTATGTTTTCATGCGTTCTATATATTTTGGGGATGTAATTATCATATGGAAAAAATGGCCGATAGAAAATATTTTGATTGGAAAATTCTCAATTTTTATCTTAAACAAAAAGTCAATATTGAGGCCTGGACCATGATCGATCCCAATAGGAATCAAAATATTCAAGTTATTACTAATAATTCTCAAATAATTTCTAAAAAAGATCTTTCTTATCTTATGATTCCAGAAAAGAAATCCACCAAATTCTCACAAAGGGTTATTTGTAATTTTAGTAAATCTAAATAAACAAAAAGTGCATTGAAAATTGAATTAAGAATATGGGTAATAAAAATAATACAATAGAACATAACTAATAATTTACAGAGGATGAAATGATATATCAATAATTACTACCTTTGGACTTTCTCAACTTTTATTGATTGTATAGAATTTCATCTGAAAAATCTTCCCAGCATTTCTCCATACTTTTATTGGTACATAAATAAGATTTTGATGCAAGTAAGGTAGAGAATAAAGATCTCACGAAATGTGCTGATTCTCAATTACTTGCTTCTGATATACCTTCAATATATTTTCTATCATTTAACAACCCTGTAGACTAGCATACATTATGATATGTATCATATTTCCTTTCTGTAATTTTTTTTTATATCATCGTGATATTGGGCTCCTCGAATTACATTTAGGAGACACCGAGATTAATAATCATCACTTAATCCTGGTGGAATATAGTAAATTTATACTAATGAGAACAAATCTAACTATGTAGGTGTCCATTCTTTTGTTGTTAAATCCAAATAGACTTTTGTGATAATTCAAATAAGTCAAACTCCATGCTTTCGAATATTTTTTATTTGTCTCAAAACAACCTAAAAACATGCTATGATGTGTTGATTTGTGTTTTATTACCGCGTCCAATTGATCATTCTTTATATAATATATTATACTCTCTTGGAAGATGAAAACTCAAACATATGTCAGGTGGAGTTTTATACTAAATTTCACAACCTGATTTTCTCCACGTCGCTTTGCATGGACAAGTGTTACGATAATCATAATGCACATTGATCTCATCAATCATTTTCTCCTGTTCATATTTATCTTTGTTCTGATATAGTGATCTTATCGTTACATTTGTTGACATATTTGAAAAATACTTTATAGATCTGGATTGGTTATACCATTCAACATAATGAGCTTTATACTTCAGCAATAGATAAAATTAAATAGAATGACCCACTGGTTATTTAGCTGAACATCATTCTTTAGAACAGTTCTTCTAGTATTTCTACGTCTATATATTAGGTAACCATCATTGTCGACACCAGTAGTACTACCTCTTTAGAAAAAATAATTCTACAATTTTCATCAACCATGCAAGGAAAAAGTTTTTGTAAATGACCACATGATCCACAAATCATCAAATCCAAAGCAAAATAATATCTTGAATCTTCTTTTTATCAAGGAATTTCAGCTAAAATGATTTGATAAATAACACCAACATTTGGGCATTTGCCTTGCTTTTATAGAAAAAGAAGTGTGTGCGCATGAGAAAGACCTCTTTTTTTGTACTCCGCGTTATAGATAACTAAAAATAAAATCATAAAATATAAATTAATGATAAATGAAAAAATAAAAAATATTAATAATTTATTACTCTTTGATTAAATAATATGAAAACTTTAAACTTCTTTACTCAACTAAAATATATTATCCGAGAATTCTGTTATCACGTAAATCTCTCATCAAAGCGTCCAACTTGGTTTTGAAAATCCTTGATATTATATCATGTTGATCCTCTAATTTTAGATTCATTTAGTAACGAAGCGAACAATCTCCGGCCATTCAGAATTGTACGTAAATGTAATAAATAAATCAGGATAACCTGGTCAATGACAAATTACCATAGAATCTTATTAATTCTCAATCATAAATCGAGCACCGACATTAAATGTCGCGGGCAAGATAAGGTGAGTACCGACACTTGGGCCATCTATTTCACCTTGTAACACTGCATCAGCAGTCTCACTATACATCTCACCTCGCAACTTATATTAAATGGTTCTGACGTACCACAATCTTGAAGACTCAATCACCGTATATCGATCAACTATGAATTTTGTGTGAGTTGTCGACTATATAAAATAGTGGGTACCTCAATCTCTTTTTCATACAACTGGTGAGAAAAAAACTTCATGTGGCTCACATATAGTTTACCCTTACATTTAAGTTTTTGATGTTCAGAAAAAGATATATCTTCTCTTTAGTTGTATTCCCCATAAGGAAATATCAGTGGATATTCTAGAGTAAGGTACGAAGGATGCAACTTGTTGATACATCTCAAATCTACTGGATCTCTGTTCTACTATAATATCCATATTACCACTTTGAGGATCAAGATCTCCAACAACCAGTAAAGAAAGCTCATCCACTTTTGAGATTGTGCATCATTCCACCTTACCTCTTCTCCTAAGTAGACTCAACTTATCTTCACTAACACCCCTATCTCTAAACGTTAGTTTGGTTATTCTAAACAACTTAACTAAACTTTTTTCACCATCCAACATTGGATTGTAGGTCTGCTGCAACTTTGGTATGAAGGGAATTTTCTCATTATATTGCCTATGCACAGTGAGCAAATAATAGTATAAGTAAACAAAATATTAATATTCCAATGAAATTGAAGTGATTAGTAAATTAAAACGTAAATGCATACCTAACAGAATTAACTCGATTCTGAACTTCAATAGAAACTAAGTATAATATGAATACTTTCAAGATTACTATCTTTAGCAACATCTTCTTTCAAAGGTGGTCTTCCCTTCTTAGTTTCTAAATTAGTTGATCTTTTTTTAAATCAATTATAGTTTATGCCACAATGTTCATTCACTCTATACTGGGTTCACACTTATATTGTTTTGTGCGATTTTTGAGATAGTATTAAAATATATTATTTTATGAGATCCATTCAAATAAAAAAGTATTAAATCATAATGAAGTTTGATAAATAACTTGTTGATAGAAATAAAATAAATATTAAATTATATTATGTTGCGCATTTCTTACATTTTACTTAAAAAAATGGTTAAAGTATTTTTGAGAAAAAAGTGACAAATCTCATATTATTAGAGTAACAATTAAAAAATAATAATAATAAAGGTAAAATAAAATAACAAAAAATTCACAATAAAAACCAAAATAACACATAAGTGGTTATGTATGTGTGTGTGTATAATATATAGTTAAATAATCTTATTATCTTTAATATTAATTCTTATTCTTTTTATATGTGTGTGTGTGTGTGTTACACGGGTTTATTAAAAAGATAAATATAAAAGATATTTGTGATAATTACAAAATTTTAAATCTAAAGTAAATCATTCAAAATATATATTTTAACACTTGCCTTGTACATTTCTATACTATTTATTAACTATTGTAATTATTAGATAATTTTTTATTTTAAAGTTATATTAAATTAGTATAAATTTATTTACATACTAAGAAAAATTCAAAAGATGACACATTCTAAACCCATTTTTAATATTAATTAATTAATTAATTAATTATTACTAAATTATTTTATATTTTAATATTTATATTAAATTGGTCAATAATTATTATTACCCGTGTCGCATTGTACCAGTGTCTAATCAACTTTATTTAATTAATAATAATAATTATTATTATTATTATATTTTTATGTTTAGATTGAATTCATAACTAATATTTAGTTACATACTTATATTATTGCAAAATAACTATTATTACAGAATATTTAAAATCCCAAACATACAATTATTTTATCTTTTATTATAATAAAACTTATTTAGTTATTTTCATAATAAAGATTTTTTTAATTAAATTATTTCATATGTAATTTGTCATTAAACTAAAATAATTAATTTAGATATTTTCTGACAATTATTTAAGACTTATTTATATTTTATATTTGAAGAATAAAAAGAAAGAATCAAATTAAATAAAAGAGAAATATTGAATTAGGTTAACTTGTGAAATAAAGATAACTTGTGCATTGTACGCAAGTTTTATAATTATACTTTGAAATATTTGTGATAGATATAAAACAAATATCGGATTATGTTAAGATTTGAACCCCGAGATTTACATGGGTATCAAGAAAAAACATGAAAATATATTTATTTAAAAAATAAAAAAAAAAGAATATTGAAAATCTATCCAAATGAAGATGTAAAAATAAAAATAAATATGGGCTTAAAAGTATTTTTGTTACAAATTAAATGCCTTCACATGCTCGACTTCTAACTTCTTATTTTTATTTTCTATAGCTAGGTGAAACGTTGTAGAATTTGATTCCTTTTGCCCCTCCTAATTTCTTTAGTTGACAGTTTTGTCCTTTTCCTCCATTTGGGCCCTTCTCCTAGAAAAGTCTAGCCAGAATATACGAAATGAGCACCTTATCGATCTTTGTTCCTTGCCTCTCCAGCATCTCCTCCAGCTGCACCAAAACAACCAAAATAAATATAGGCACAACATTCCAGTCAGGCGGTTTGACAGATCTTGATCCGTCAGTCCCCCAAAAGTAAGTCTTAATATTATTTTAAAAAAAACTAAAAATTGAAGAAGAAAAAAAAACCCTAAAAGCTGAAAAAAAATCAAAATATGAGCTCGCTTAGTCGAACCTTTTGCGCTTGAGCCACTGTCCTAGGGAAGCCATCCAGGATGAAACCCTTTCGACACCAAGGTCTTTTCAAGGCTTCCTCGATTAGTCCTACAACTACTCCATCGGCCACAAGTTTCCCCTTTGAAAATAAAATAAATTAAAAAAATTACGACCAATTATAGGATAATATATTGGAAGTCGATTCATTCAAACCTACTACCTTTCCCATAGTTGATGAGTCTTGACCAATTTTGGCTATCAACATATCACCCGTGGACAAATAGCACAAACAGTATTCATCCTTGATCATGCTCTATTGAGTTCCTTTACCGAACCCGGAGGCCCTGTCATAAATAAATATAACCCATCCATTCAATTCTCATTAGCTGCACAACATATATATAACAAAGAGATCAATGACGTTGACGACATGCATTGTATGGAAAAGATAAAAAAGGGGTAAGTAAATATACGAAAGTCTAGTTCCGTCTCCACTTCCTTGATAGACGTCCTGTCGTCAAGTTTAACATTAAAACAACTTTTTGCTAGCTCAACAACTTTCATTACTCACTCCTTCTTTCCCTCCCTCACGACATTATCCTCCAGAATTTGGAACAACTACAACGTAGTTCGATACCTTCATCCCTATTGGAAGATCGACAAAAATTACTCCGAAGCTACATCGCCTTTTAAACTACCATCAGGATCATTCGTAACCAACCAACCAAGGCGATAGCCCGGTACTAACCACCTCTTCGACATAGATCCGAGAGTAATCACCGGTGCTATAGATCCAAAAATCCCCATTAGCACAAAAGGGTAACTCCAAAGACCAAATGACCGTAAACTTCGTCAGCAATCAGTACAATACCGAGTCGCTTTGCAGTTTTAGCAATCTGATTAAGTAGTTGAGAATTAGAAGCCCGGAATTGTTTTGCAAAACAGAAGGTTAAAGTTGACTTTATTAAAAGGAAATATATTTAGTTGAAACACCATTAAATTAAACGAACCTCTTTTAAATGATGATACGTATAAACATTTCCGCATGGATTGCCGGGGTTTATAATAACCATAGCAACGGTATTGTTATCCGCTAGCTTCTCCACAGCACCGAGATCAACCTCCCATTGCTGCCCAGGAATAAGGTAAAATAACGCACCTCAAGGTTTCTAAATGCAGCACAAAGCCCGTAAATTGGGAATCTGGGCCTGCGCAGCAAGATATTAGCACCCAGTTGAGCCAGAATCGACAACGCTATCTCAATAGCTTGTGTACAACATGATGTAACATAAACATCGTCCGCTAGAAGCTTGTAGGGGAGATCACAGGACAAATACTCTGCTAATACCCTGTTTGGCAAAAAATAAATAAATAATCAAAATCACTTTTCTAAGACTTCTATCTAAGATACCAGTGGAATGAACTCTGCCAAATGGTAAAAAAATAAAACAAACTAACAATTAAGTCCTTATCCAAAAAATCAATACATTAACTAAAACTATGCATATAAGACAATGCATTCAGATTATATGCCATCGGACACATATTATCTCACCAGAATAAGAGAATTTTTCATAACATACCAAAACCCAAAGACAAAAAAATAATAAAATAATAAAATAATAACTTGATTTTTATTTTTTTCAATCCAAGTTATTATTTTTTTAGCATCCAAATACATTCTTATTATAATTTGTATTAAGAACTTATATTCAAAATTCTTATGAAAACTTACAGCCTAGTCGATCAAATTAGAATAATTGGAATCAAAATTTAAGCATGCTAGATACAAAATTATACGAAAAAAATGCTAGTGAACGACATAATAAAAATATATGAAAAAAGATCAAATTTTCAAAATTAATAAATAAACAATATCTTGATACATACTCAAGAACGTAATCATAAAACATCAAAAATTAAAATGGTTGCCTTCTCCAAACAAAAACCTACTGCAAAAAATCGAAGCATTAAATTTCATGTACACATTGGGCAAAAAAAGGTGAAATCATTAACCACCTAATCCGATTAATTTTAATAAAAATCTGGAAGAAAAATACAATACTATGGGACTGGAGTAAATACCCCATAAGAATAATTCAACATTCCTTAATCATGACAAACAAATTCCTAGTATTCCTTTCTTTATCGAAGTAATTACCAAATCCAGAAACACGTAACCGATAAATAAATTGATCTTGAAAATAATTACAATTTTTGTCCATGCTGCTATGGAATTACACGAAAGGGCAATGATAATTGATATATTTGTAATTTGAAAGATAATCCAGTCTTGTGTAATTAGACTAAATCGAAGGGTAACTTTTTTTAATTAAACCATTATTTTGCCCAAACATATGTAGCCCTCCAAGATAAACAGATCAAATAAGGTGGTTTAAAGTCAGATAATAAATTATCACCAAACTTTTCAAAGATGCATGCTTGTATGAAGAATCATACAACCATATTGAAGAGCATACATAAAGCAATACAAAGAAAACCCAAACCGAATATATTATCTGAAATGATAGTATTTGTAAATATCACTTATTAAAAAAAAGCAAAAGAAAAAGGACGGGACTTACCTGCATGGCATAATTGTGATGCTGACATATTTGTTGAGGTTGTAAGCCCGGATAGTTAGGGAGAGTAGAATCTACTTCCTTATTAGTTGAAGCAGTAACTTGTTCATAACATTACCAGATGACTAAAAGGGCAATTCCAAATTAATCCTACAAAAATGTAGTCTTACAAATCAGACCATGTTCAAGCACGATGCGCACTATTTTATCAAAGTACATCTTTGTCAAACTTCATATGCGAAAATATTATCCAAATATTAACATATCAAGAAGCTCAGTAACATGTCGGCTAAAACGAAATGCCTGCAAGATGTTGGGATAATTGAAGCAGGCATATGATTTACTTATTCATAGTGGACATAGACACATCAAAACCACATTTACTTAACCGGTTCAGTCAATTCTTGGAAACACGACAATATTATTATTTTGAAAACTATAAATTGAAAAAAAAAAAAACAATTCTCTATCAAAGCTCATGTCTAAAGAGCTCAATTACAAATCTTAAACCTACTCACTATGGCCTTGAGAAATAAACACGACCCGAACTCAAGCATTTCGTCTCTTCTGCCAAAAATAAAAAGAAAAGAAGGAGAAATGCACCAATAAAACCCGACAAAAAAAAAACACACACAGAAGAAGAATAAAAAAATAAAATAAAAACACAGCTACCTTCCTCCAGCTGAGCATTAACCGGAAACATAAACCGACATTCACTTGGAGCAAGAGAGACCGAAGACATCACAAATTTCAATCTTTTATTTCCTCAACACACTGCAACCAAATATTTCTTATCAGCATGAAAGAGACAATGAAGAATAGATCTCACGGCGTGAAATATATAAAAGGGTAATTTGTAATTTCAAAATATAATTCTATTTTTAATTAGGATAAATGTTAGGGGAATTTTCGTAATTAAACCTGCACTATTAATTGCCACTGGCAAGCATTCATAGCAGTTCAAATCTTATAAGCATATTCGCAAGTCAACTAAAGTAAGAAATTAGCAACATTTCGTACCAAACTTCGATATTATATCATAAACTTTCTATAATAGTTTATTATTATCATTGAAAAATCTAACCCCGAATGATTTTCAAACCTTTGGAAGAGTTTCCAAGTACGACTGTGGAACATCCATCTCAGCTAAAGCAGAGCTGTTAATGGCCAATGCAGCTTTAAGAATCTGACTCGCACATTCGAGCTTTTGATTTAATCGCTTTCTCGTGCTCACAGAAAGACCACCAGGGGGTACACGTGGCACGGGCAGCCACCATTTCTCCTCCTGCCGCTGCATAGTCTTCCTGAAAGAAACCGATTTAATAGCTTCTGGTGCTCCTATCCCTTGATCCACATACCAAAATTCCGATTCGGTAAATCCATCTAATATTTCCTGCAATACACAAAGAATGGCAATTTAGATCTGTCCATTTTTAGCCTGGCCTAGTGTCATCAATTAACTCATATTAAATTACTTAGTTAAAGTTGCCATCAATTAACTCATATTAAAACAAATTGGGCTAATAATCATCCTTCTCAATCCCTAAAACGCAGCCATATTAGCAGCACATCACATGCTCGTGTGTTTTTGTTACAGCACCAGATCATCTCCCCCTATTTATGAAAACATTCTAAAACAAAATAAATAGGCAGCTTTTTTTCTCAATTCACCACTGAAAATATCTCCTCCGTCTCAGCCATTGTTTGACACCACCGCTACATTTTTTTTACTCTCCCAAAGATGAATTTATCAATAATGCATAATATTTAATTAAACAAAAAGTGTAAATTTCAATCAGAAAAATAAATTAGCAATACAATTAAATTACCAAATTAGCTTTCTGCGGAGCATGGGTGTTGAGAGAGGATAATAGATCTGTCCATGGAAACTCGGTTGAGTCGTGGCTTAAATCAGAGTCGAGCGTTGCTTGGATACTTGAAATTGGTGCTTTGAGAAGCTTCTGGAGAAGAGGGATATCAGTTGATGCAGAAGAAGAGTCGCGTTTCTGGTTGGTGAAAAGTCGTGCTAATCGGCGTTGGCTTACGGTCAGCGGTGAAGCGATTTTGGCTTGAAAAATCGCAGCCGCCATTGAATGAACAAACCTGCAACAATAGAAAAAAGAAAAGAAGGGCAGGAGGTAGGCGGAAAAAAACAAAGAAAAAAGAAACGAAACCCTACAAAAGTGAACAAAAAAATATTAACATAAAAAAAAAGTTGTTATTTATACCTGTTCAAAATTTTGGCCTCCTCCTAAAATAGACCTCCTATAAACCATAGGCCGACACGTCATCAGTCTCGGAATGCTCTCCTATCGACACCTCAATATTAATAGTTAGTATTATTAACAAAATGGAGAATTTACGCGGAAGAAATTTGGTGAACAATTGCACTCCGTGCACTATATACCATATCCAATAATTCAATTCATTATAATATGATTATATTTAAATCTTATAATTGATGTATAGAATAATGAAATTCTCATGTTTTTGCAGGCTTGCTAATAAAATTATTGCTACTTGCCTACTTGTCTCTTTTCTAATGTGGAATTATTTTGTTTTTTTCTAATGTGAAAAACTTAAACTAACTACATAGAGCAATCAATGCAATAAACAACAAAATAGCATGCTTTTCAATTATTGGAAGATTTGGAACAAACGTCTTAAAACTAAACTAGTGGATATACTTTTATGTTATGCTTTTACTACAAATTTCTTGTGTATTATATTGTAGTTTTTATATATCAAAAATATTACCTAATTATTTAATTCTTCGGCTATATAAAGAAAGTGCATTCATTTTGTTTATTCAAAATGTGATTCTTACATTCTAAGTTATTTTTATTTTTACCATATTCCTAATTTTTATTTTTATTTTAACATTCATATTCTATAGTTATGCGATCAAGATTATAACATTTAGCATTGTTTTATTATGAGGGATAATTTTAATGTGTCCACATCTTAGTACGTGTTTAATATCTATATAACGACAATCTTGTGATAATAATTATGATTGAATTCTAACAATTAATTTTGAATGAATGGCCTATATTTTCTTAAAACTATTGTTAATTTTTCATAGTTGTTACTTGCAAATTGAGGTATTGGACAGAAAGATACATCTATCGCGTGATTCATGTTTGGGCATCTTTTGTGCATTTTTTAAGAAGCATGCATGGTTGACATAAAAAGTATGTAGCATATGCGAAATCCCAAATGTGTTGTTTTCATTAGGGTAGCAATCTCCATTGTCGGATCTACACTGTTTCTGCACGAATGGTTCAAATTGTTAATTTTTTAAAGTGACGGTTTGCCAGGACCAATTAAAATAATCGGCGGTGAACGAATCGTAATCAAATTAGATAAAAGTTATTCTTATTGGAAATGACTACGGTACCTTCACGGTACCATACCCTCACCCCCCCCTGCATTTACAAGCGTTGATTTCTTTATATTAAAAACCTAAATTTATATTCTCATTCATCTAATGGTTCCTATTGATTGAGGAATGGTACCGTGAAGGTACCATAGAAGTTCTCATTCTTATTTACGTTGCAAACCGTCGATTAGCAATTTTTTTAAAACTAATATGTATTTTGAAAAAGAAAATGAGATTTAAACAAACTAATTTTTTTTAAAAAAAGGCTTGAGTTTAATTATAATATTGAGAAAAAAAGGTACTTAAACAATATATATATATTTTGTAAATGAGTTTAGTTTAATTCTAATATTAAAAATTAGAATTAAGATATTTAACTTTAAATATTGGAATTGACTAAATCAAAGCCCACCACTACAAAAAAGGGTAAAACTGACGACACTAACCTTCGTCAAACCCACCACTAGAAGGGTTACCGATGGGATTACTGACGGTTAGGACCCGACAGCATTTTCTTCGTCTATATCTCGAGGCCGACGGGATACTCCTGCCCTCGACATTTCACTGACGAGAAGCCAACAAGAAAGGTCTGTCGGGATACCACATGGTTGCCGATTGATAATCCGTCGGCATATACTAAAAGAGTGCCGACAGGAAAATATTGTCGGTAAATTGTCGACGAATTGACGGTGTCGGTGATTGTCGACAAGTTGTGGTCGTTGGTATTTATCGAAGTCGATTATCCTGTCGATGTTTTCAAATTTTTAAAACCTAAATAACCTCATTATTAAACTCTTAAACCCTAATTGAAAACTAAACCTAAAGATAAATTTAAATAAATTAAGAAATTAACAAATGTTACTTGACTTATCACCGGCGGTAGTAGGTGGCGGCGGCGGCGGCGGCGATGGTAGGTGGCTAGTCCGCAATAGAGGGTGGGGGATGTTGGAGGGTGGATGGTCGCAGAAGTGAGTGGTGGAGACGATATTCATCAGTGGCGGTGGCTTATAGCAGGCGATGGGATTTGTGGTGGCTTTGAGACGACGGTTGTCGATGGTGGTTGCTTGTAGACGATGGCTGGGATGGTAGTTTCCTGGAGAGAGGGCGGTCGTCGGTGGTTGTCTCTATGGTGAGGAGACATCAGCCTCTTTCAGTTGACTTTTTTTTTTCTATCCCTTCTGCTGGACAGGAGACTTATTAGGGCTATTACCTACGACCATACGTGTCATCGGAACCCTAATTTAATTTTATTTAGATTTTCTACTATTACTGACGATCAACACTCGTTGGTATAATTATTATCAAAGGCCCGTCGACATTTTCATAGTCACCAACTGACACTACTTGTCGATAGTGAACGCCATCGGTGGCCCATCGACATATCAGTTGCTAATTCATGACACTTACAATATTTGTCGACGATATGCCAACGGGAGGTTCGCCGATGGCCTAAACTTGTCGGTAGCCCGGAAACATCTTCCCGGCTTTCATAAAACCATCGATATATGCTGACGAATCATACCTGTCGACAACCCCATTTGTAATTCCCTTTTTTTGTAGTACATATAGTTCTTATATGTATTTTGATTTTTTTTTTTGAAGAAAATTTTATTGAGTTTAATTCTAACATTAGAAGTTAGTATTAAACTTTTTACTCCAAATATTAGAATTTAAATTCAAACATGACAAGAGAATATAAACTAGTCGTATTAACGGTGACATTATCAAATGAAATTGAAAATATTTTGTTGACTAAACCATAATCAGATAAAATAGTATGAATCTCATGAGAAATACTCTCTTCAATATGCTCATAATTAAACTCTCTATAAGCAATCAAACATTTTTGTAAAGTTCAGGATTCATAAAACCAATGACATGTAATTTCCATACAGTGATTATCATAAAAATGATTCATCCAAATATTTGAACATATCGAGACTCGATGTGACAAATTAGAAGATTTCCTCTCATAAAATGTGTATATACTCACCAACAAGAACCTTTCTAAATTCATTAGTAGCTTTATTATGGTGCTCGATGGATTAAAATTAAGACTAGTAAAATCTTTATAAAAATCATGCTCGGAAAAACTAGAAGGGAGACCCATAACGGACACAAATATTGAAGTATTTCTTCTATGTTTTACTTCGGTATATTGAAATAAGGAATTCACACCTTAACTCCCGATATTAGACGAAGACGTGAAGTTTATCTGTTTTTAGAAGCTATCAATGTCGATTTTAGTTGCACACCTCTTTATCACATGTGTGCTTATCATCCCGTAGCCGATATTAGTATCACCGAAGGCATAGTGCTTTTCATAATAATTACTTTGGCACGAGTTTCACCATCGATCTTCACTTTTCTTGAAATGAAGAGTGAAAATGGAGGATATGAGTGGCCTAGGAGTTGGGATTTTCATGGCAGTGGCGGTATAGCACCACCTCTATCTTCGTCTTCATCAGAAAAGATTAACTAGGTCGGCTCAGTTGGAATTATCGGAGGGTAAATCTTCATCAACACCAAAGTCAATAAAATTGTATAATTCCTCGACTTCTTGCTGCGTTAGATCATCGAAACATAATTCCCAGAAACTGAAGGTCTAACTGATACCTCGACCTTGTAGAGGTGAGCCACCTCTACGACCACTCCTTCCCCTAGTAGAACGAGAAGATCTTGTCATAGTAATATAAAAAAAAATTAGAAACTATAGGGAATTAATAGGTGATAGAACATTAGAAACGAGAGTCAAGACTTGATACTTGATATTACTTTTACAACTTAAATCATAATTTGTAAACATATAAATTGGAAATATATGATAAGAAGAAGAAGATTAGAGATAAATTAGTTTGAGAAATGGTGTGGGGAATGGGAATATTTATAGGTGTAGAAATGAAAAAAAATATATAAAATTGGTCGTTGAAATCTTCAATTTTCCATTAAACCAACGGTTTCGGTTACAATTATTGGTTCAGTCTCAATGACTAGTTTTTGTGACTGTTGATCATCAAAAGCTCTATCATCGCAGTTGTTGATTTTGAATGTTTATTTACTACCGGTTTAACCACTGCTTTTGAATCGCCAGTTCATGGTTTTTTTCTGTTGATTTTTTAATCGGGCAGTTTAACCGGCAGTTCACGATCAATTTTCTAAATAGCGGATAATTGTTGGAGATTCATATCCAACATAAATACCTAATCGTCTTTGAGGACCCATTTTTGTGCGCTGTGTGGGCGCAATCGGCACATATACTACACAACCAAATATGCGTAAATGGGAAATGTCAGACTCATATCCAGTTACCAACTGGTAAACAGAAAATGGTTGGCTAGTAGTGGGTCTAAAACGAATAAGTAGGGCTGCGTGCAATATGGCATAACCCCATGCAGAAATAGGCATGTTGGTGAGAATAACCAATGCCCGAGCCACCATTTGTAGTCTTTTGGTGGTGGCTTCTGCGAGACCATTTTGTGTATGCACATGGGGTACGGGATGTTCTACATCAATCTCGATTGACATACAATAATCATCAAATTCTTTTTATGTGAACTCTCCAGCGTTATCAAGCCTTATAGACTTGATAGGATGATCGGGGTGGTGAGCCCTTAAACGTACAATTTGTGCTAGGAGTTTTGCAAAGGCAGCATTTCATGTGGACAATAGTGCGACATGGGACCAGCGTGTCGAAGCATCTACCAGAACCATAAAATATCTAAATGGTCCGCATTCTGGATGAATAGGTCCACAAATATCACCTTGGACTCTTTGTAAGAATGGAATGGTTTGCTTTGTATCTATAGCATAGGAAGGTCTCGATCCTATTTTTGCTAAAGAACAGGCTTTGAAAAATGAGTGATGTGCCTTTGAGATAGATATTGAGGCGGAGTGGGATGTAGGTAATGCATCTTGTGCTTCAGAAGTTATTAGCTGCACTTGTGCAGCAGTAGTACCGACATTGGGCAGTGCGTCGCGTTTATATCCCACTTTATGAGTCACTCGAAAGAAAAGATGTACGTGTGAGTTTTTCAAAATACGGATCATCATGTCACGACCAGGATGTCCAAGACGATCATGCCAAAGCCTGTATGATTCAGTGTCACATAGTTCGTTATTGGTGACGGCATAAGATTCAATAATCCGTATAGAAGTGAGGTATAACCCACTAGATTGACTCATTAGTTTCTCTAAGATGCGTTTTCTTCCACATTCATTTGAGGGAATATATATATATATATATATATATATATATATATATATATATATATATATATATATATATATATATTCATTTCCATTCTCACGGTGAGTTTCCAAATGATAGTCGTTGGCACGGATATCTTTAAAATTCAACAAGGTTCGATTTGCTCTAGGTGCATATAGAGCTTCTGTGACTGTTATCATTGTGCATTAGACATCAAGAATTTGGCAGTACCTCGCCCTTTGATTAGTTGGGATGTCCCAATCATCATAGTCATAGATGAGTTATAAGGAATTAATCCAATAAATAATTGTCTATTCCTTCAAGATTGTGTGAGTAGTCCCACTATCAGCTAAGCACTCTATTTCGCCGCGCGACATTCCTACAAGTAAAAGTGGTGATAGTGTCACGAAAAGAGTTAGAGGAATTTCTCTAATTCATTGGAATGTTGTGGACGATCTAGAATGATATACTTCTCATTCGAATATGTGGCTCTATGCGTAAGATGTATTTTTGCACACCTTATTGCTATATTTGAACCAAGAACATAGTTTTGTAAATAATAAATTCGAATACATTCAATACTTTAGAATAAAATTCGAAATTATTAATAAGCCAATCAAATAAATGTCTAGTAAATCTAATTCAAAAATATCAAACTCCATAGTCTCAATAAAATGAGGCAATCATGCCTTCACAAATATCTTGAAATATAAGTAAATAGATAAAGTAGATCACTCAAAATCAGGAACATCAAGTGACTGAGCAAGGTTCTTACTGCCATTGAAGTCCGCAATCATGAGGTTGAAATCATCGTCATGATCTCCATTTTCCACACAATGAGTCTCTTGTTCTTTAGACTCTCTAAGTTTCTTGTAGATGGCTGCCACCTTATCACTTGTGCGACAGTTTTGGTACCAATGCCCAGTGTCACCAAACCTATAGCAAGGTTCATTCCCAACTCTCTATCGCTTCTTTGAGGGGTTCTTGTGTGGTGCCTTGGTTTTATAACCACCAGGCCCAATATTACCATGGCCACTTGGGGCGCTACCACCATCTTTGTGTCATACATGGGGAGAGCCTCCATGGCCCCGACCACAGCCTCTATTGCGGCCCCCATGGCCCCTGCCTCGTGGTGCATAATTACCACTTTGAGGGGAATTAACACGTCTAGTCCCCTTTGCTTTGGGGTTCTTTCCACTATTCGCTTGACCATAATTAGTTTCGAAAATTTTCTTTGTCCCGACAGGTCTAGCATTATTGTTCAAGAGAACCTGATCATTTCTCTCAGCTACTTGCAGCATATTAACCAACTTAATAAAAGTTGTACTTCTTTTGTTATCATACTCGAGCTATACTGGTTCGCTAGTATAAGTGCTGAAGTAGAAACAGTAGATAGAGATTTTTGTATCATATCATCTTCCGTGATTTGTTTTCCACAAAAGGTAAGACGTGCTTTTAAGCGCAACATGTCCTTGTTGAAGTCATTGACCCTCTTATAGTCAAGTAAGCGGATTTCATTCCACTGAACGGTCAGTTCTGGAAGCAAAGCGTCATGTATATTTTCAAAACGTCCCTTGAGGGCTTCCCACAATTCTTTGGGTGTCTTCAACTGAAGATACTCACAACGTAAGCTTGGGTCAATATGACGCCGCAAAAACATTAAGGCATTGGCTTTAATTTTATCACACGGTTCTTTGTCTGTTGGATCGGTGGATGGTATGACCGTGGATGTAAAATTCTTTCCCATGAATGTAGTTTCCACATCAGAAACCCAACGATGGTACTCAATTCTTTCTGAATCCAATATTTCAAATTTGGGACGAGTGGGTTCAACCATCTGTAATAAAACAAGATTGGAGATATATAAATTATGTAATTGTAATGATTTACAAACTTTTTTTTCAAGAATATGAATTAGATTTCAAAATTGTATACCACATATCACGTTTTTCGATGCTTTGTGAAAGTACTTTTATCACATGACAAGTTTATATTATTTTGTATTGCTCGTGAATTTCCATTATCATGAGAATATGCACATAAGTATTATTAAACAATTATCAAGAGAAAATTAATAAATAATATCACAGTATGATGCTTTTTTTTTTTAACAGGAAAGAAACAGTTATATAAAAACAATAACAGATTCAAAAATTGTCAAGCAATAGGTATAACAGAGCGGTCACAGTAACTAAACATGCAAGCCCCAACCCGGGTTCGAATCTGGACAAGTTCTGTTTTGCCTTTTTTTCATTAAGTTTATATTAAGAGTACAAATTAGACAAGAAATACAAACAGCGCAATGGTGAAAGGTTGTTCATAAGAAACAATGGACCAGGAGAAAGGTTGTTCATAAGAGACAATGGACCGGGAGGTCCCAGGTTCAATCTTGACAAAGAGATCAAGCATGAATTGAGAAGCAATCAAAATAACATCAATCAATTCACTAATCAATTATCTGGCATTAAATTAAATTATATTTCATGGATATTGAAAGTACTTGTAGAACGGACAAGATTCTTTTTTAGGGCAAACCTCAAAATCAAATCCAAGAGTTCAAGTTTTTCTGCGTTCAATCGTTGTTCCTTCTTCTGCTTCTCCCTTTTTTTTTTTGGAGCGAATTAGCTGATAACGTGTAAAAGTAAAAGTAGAAAAGACTGAAGAAAAAGAGAGGCGGAGAAAGATTTGGGATTTCATTAATCAAGGGGCCCTTTATATAGGGTACCAATTACATAGTTTCATAATTGGGATTTCATGAATATTGAAAGTACTTGTAGAAAGGACAAGATTTTTTTTTAGGGCAAACCTCAAAATCAAATCCAAGAGTTCAAGTTTTTCTGCGTTCAATCGTTGTTCCTTTTTTTTTTTTTGCGAATTCGCTGATAACGTGTAAAAGTAAAAGTAGAAAAGACTGAAGAAAAAGAGAGGCGAGAAAGATTTGAGTTCTCATTAATCAAGAGCTCTTTTTATATAGGGTACCATTTACACAATTTCATAATTACATAAAAGGCTAATGAATATCTAAATTACCCTCGTCACACTAAATGTGTATTTACTTTAACAAAATCCAATTTATTAAATGTGTATTTCCTTTAACAGAATCCAATTTATTCCGCTTTTTTCATTAGGATTGGTAAGGAATGGATATATTTGGATCCGAAAAAAAAAAAAAAAGAGAGTATTTTTTAATTAAATTAATTGGTATAGTTATTAGAATTTTGAAAAACCTATAGCCCATAAAAAGAAACTCCATATTTGGGGTTCGAAACCCCTAACCATAAGTACAATTTTCGTTCTCTCTAGCTTTCATTTTTCCTTTTTGGCTATAACATATTTTTGATGAGTTTGGGTCAAATTTGAAACGAAAAACAAAATGTACGATGTTTCTATTGTTCCATCCGGCTTAACCCGAACCCGAGTTCTCGTGGGCAGTCTCCGTTTTGATTTGAATTTGGTGATTAACAAAAATTGTGAATTACTTTATTATCGTGGCGTTGTAGACAAGCTTATCAAATGGCTTTCTGGTGATCTTGTTTTGCGGTTTATCCGACCTAGCCGGAGCACAGGACGGCCAAAAATCCATTACCCTGTTCTGGGGTTTTAAATTCATTGACCCCCAAGTAAACGTAATTTTAAATTTGTCTCCGTCAATGCGGATGTGATATAGTTTTATCGAAATTATGAAAAGAACTAGCGAACAAAGACGATGAAAAAAAAAAAAGGAAGAACAAGAAGAAATCGGCCTCAAAAAATTATTTATTTGGAAATTGTAGACTTGTAGAGTAGAGGGCTTCGATGTCAACAGAGAAAATGTGACGTTTATCCATCCTCAAAACCCTTCGACTACAAGGCTACATCTAACACAGTTACGATAAATAATAATAATAATAATAATAATAATAAAAATTGAAGAATAAGAAAAGAAATTTCATTCCAACCTTCACAACTGAACTACATCACGTAGAAAAAGAAGGTAAACAATCCGTCCACACAAAGGTTCTTAGCCCACCAACATTATTTTTCCCCCTTATGAGCAAGCACTAATCTCTGCCCTCCACCAACCCAGCCTTTTCCAAAGTTTCTTAGCCCACCAACAATCAAACAAACGCATGATTGTGTCGTCGAGCCACATCTAGGATATTTATCTTTCGAAATGATGTGTCGTCGAGCCAAGTTTTCACAAGAGGAAAAAGCAAGATGCGAGAGTCACCACACTAAAACACGAACCTCAGGAGGTACGGGAGTTTCCATAAAGCAAGCCACCATCTTCTCCTAAAAATGCCCAGGTTGTGTCACCGAACAAAAAAAAAATTAACAAAACTAATATCAACACAATAACAATACTAAAATCAACAACAAAGCAAAAAGAAAAGAAAGGAGTTGGTCTTTACTAGATGGAGAGCTTTTTCTGAGCATCTCCAATAGTTAGTCAAGTGAAAACTTACGAGACAATTATTTTAATGGGTGTGAAGATGGTGTGATTTACTAGACTTTCACTTTTCTAATGTCTTCTCCTTTTACTTAGGTTGAACTCTCTTTTTTTCACATTCTTCTTCATTATGTCCATACCTAGATATTGTTTTCTACAACATCTTTGGCAACTCATCTTCACATGTGACATTCACTAACTATTGGTAATTTTTTTTAAAGGCAATGTCTAAATCCTATGTGACTTATTCACTACACTACATTAGCTGAATCAATGCATTTTGTGGGATAAAATTATCACCTGATCACCTCATTCAACTTGATGTACCAATCAGTTGGATGATGAATACATATAATAAATCAATAGCACATAATTATACAAACATGTGTCATATGCAACAAAGTGAACAAAAGACTGAATCACAATGTGGAAAAGGAAATCTTATGCGTCGAAATTCACACTAAATAAAAACTAGACTATCTCAACTATCAATTTAACACTTTCATCAATTTAATTCAATATCACAGTTGAGAACATAACGTATTAAATTCCCAGACTTGGGGTGATTAATTAATTATCATAAAAAGTCCAACATTAAACCTACCAAATTGCCAATAAAAAGTGAAAAAAATCAAAAACATATTCCTGAACAAAAGTGATCATTATAAGTCACGGGTAAGATCGTTAGCTCTCTGTAGACAAGAAGGTTTAGTCGGTTACCTGCCTGCCACTGCTTTTTTGTGCGACGGCGGGTCACGTATCCGAGTTTTTTGGCCTTTATTCGAGCACGTGCCCTTTCCTACGATGAGCGAGAACCTCTGCCTTGTTTTCTAGTCAACCTTCTTGAGCTTCATAAACAAGTAGACCTCTGTCGCTTCAAAATCCACAAAAATCTCTCAGGGTTATTTCTCCCCGCAAAGACTATCCGTGACGATATAAAATCATAATCGTCAATATAACTCATCTTCTCTTCATTACACGGATGAAACCTCACTCCCATAATTGAATTATTCGATGTGTTTCTTGTCATTAATCGTGCATAGATGATCTTTACGGAGTGAAATAACCTTGGAACTTGGAAGGTTTTCGGGTATTCTGAAGAGAGAGAGAGAGCTCTACTTCTTTATGAAGCTCAAGAAAAGGGCACGTCATTGAATAAAGGCGGACTGAATGAAAATCAATCAAAAATAAATCTGCAGCAGATAAAATTTAAACCATACCCATACATGCTTCGAGTGCAAATTGAGATATATCAACACACAAATCCAATCCACTCGTGTGAATGAAATTAAGCACAAGCAACCTCTGAACACACGCAAAAGGCCAAAAAAGACGCATCTAAACACATGAACACGAAAGGGGGCAAAAAAGTCCGACCTTTGAAATTGAACGAAGAATTAGCCGCAGGAGCGTAATTGAGGCAGGGATTGCTAGATCCGCGATCGGAAACGGCGCCTCAGTCACCATTTCCTCGCTCTAACGCACCGATTTCTTCGTCTTCAAACCCTCGGCTCGCCGGTTCGGTATTATTCTCCGCCGCATCGTTTTAGAAGAGATAATGATGTTTTGAGTGGAATAATAAACGCGCAGATAGTTATAAATCCGTTTTGCTATGGTGGCAACATCTGGTGGCATTACTTTGTACCAACCGCCACGTGGTAGTCCACTTGTCCAACTTGTCGGTCCGAAAACATTAAAAAAATTCACCTCCACTCGTTTCTATCGTTGTTTTGAAAGTTTGAATAAGCATCTAGAATAAATAATTTGTTGGATACAATAGTCTTGGGATCAAAATCAGTTTCTCTCGTTGAACTTCATTTTACATGACAAGAAAATTAAATGTGATAATTGTTACTTTTATTAAAAAATAACTAATTTATATAAGATAACTTTTATTTGATACTTCCATAATAGGTATCACAATTTACCGACTTAAATTTATTATGATTAAATATAGAATTAGCTCAAATAAAATAAATGGGCAGGACTCTTATTTAGGTCAGATTAACTGGTATGATACGGGGATAAACCCAGATTCAATTTGTATCATATATTTAAATTTATTTTACAGAATTTGGCCTGTCTCTCTCTACCATCTCTAGCAGAAAATTGGGTAGTATCTTTTTCTCTCTATGCATCTTCATTTCAAATTCTGCAGAAATTTGGGCTCGTCTACCGCATTTCCATCTCCAATTCTGCAGAAATTTGGGCCCATCTCTTTCCACCATATGCAATTTCTCCATCTTCAAATTTTGCAGAAAACCGATTGTTTCTTTTCGCATCTCCAACCGCGCCTTCAAATTTCTGTAGAAAAACCGCCGTCGTCAGCCTTCTGCTGCAAAAGATAATCATCTCCGTCGCGGAAAAATTGTACCAGGTGATTAACATGAATTTGTCTTGATTTTTGTACATATTTGATTAGTATTTTAATTAGTTTTGTTATTTGTTTTGGTATAAGTTGGATAGATTGAGTATATTTTCGTATCTCTAACTTATTTTACCGGTTTTGATCACTATTGATGCAATTGGGTGATTATTCCCATACAGCTAAGTAACCGAAGGAGCTCAGCACTGAATAGATGAAGTAACCGAGAGACGAAGACGAGCGATTCGACGAAGAAGTAGCAATTTTACCCACTTAACGGTAGGGTTAGCGGTGGCTCTTACCGCTAAACCCTAGCGGTTATACTACCGCTATCACAACCGCTAAAGGATGACAAAGAGCTCTCATAATTGGTTAACGGTGAGTTTAACGGTTGACTTACCGTTAGCTTAGCAGTTAGTAGGTTTCAGAGAGGTGTTAACGGCGAGATTAACGGTTCCCTTACGGCTAGCTCGACCGTTAGGAGCGGAGAGAGTTTCAGCAAGAGGTTAACGATAGCGTTAGCAGTAGCCCTTACTGCTAAACTACCGCTAACGGGCCTAGGGTAAGTTTTTACATATTCTAAGGTCCCGAGAAGTAGAAAGAGCCCGTTTCCATCGCCCGTTACGTAGATACAAGATTGAGATTGAAGATCCAAGATCATGAGTTCTAAGCTCCTTTCTTTCGTTAGTGATTTGTTCTTCGGGCGAGATCCACTTCTTTTCTCGGGAATAGCTGGAGATTTATAACTTTTTTCTTCTAGACAATAATAAGTTCTCTAAACTCTTTAATAGCTTTCTAGATTATTTGTTAGTTAATTTATGATTTTTGATTCTTTGTTCTTTATTATCGGACCTTAAACTTTTGACGCTTGATACCTTGGATTTCTTGATAATATAGTTTGTAATCTTTCAACTTTCAACTTCGTTTCTCTCATTTATGCTTGATAATCTTAGTAATAGTTTGGCTCTTAAATCTTTAATTGCTCATTAATTTTCAAAATCCTAGTTCATAGCTTTTAAGTTAATTAAGCCTTTTGAATTTTAGTTGGTTAAATAGTTTAAAATAATTAGTTCAAGTTAATTAGTTTTAATTAATTTCTCTTGCTTTTCAATTCTTAGTTTATAAAATCAAAATCAACCAAAACCCCCAATTATACTTGTTCGTGTGTGACATTGCGATTAAAAAAACATTGAAAATCCTGATTGTTTGCTCCTCGAGAATCGACTCGGTTTAAACTTACCAACCTACAAGCGAACTCGTACTCTTTCGAGCGAATTTAAATGTTTGACTAACATATTTATAAAAGTACCTACGGAAAGTTCTAATCCCCGGGTAAACAACTTCTTAAACAATCAATTTGATTTTGACCTAATTGTATCAATTTGATTTCGACCTAATTGTGGAGATTTTTGTAATTGTTCGCAGGTTTTGTTTAATTTTACAAACTACAGAAGGAAATTGAAGGCAAGATGTGTGATTTGGGACTATACATGGGCGAAAATTCGAATGTAGACGAAGGTAATATAGTATTGGTCTTAGAACTATGATATATTGGTCTTCTGACTGCATGGTACTTGGTTTTGTTGTTGTGTTATGTTGGAAAATTCACAGTAAAACATCAGTGGTCTTGTCTGATACTATGAGTTATTATTCCATTATTGTATTGGTTTTTGGAATGCGATGTATTGGTTTTTTGGCTGCATGGTATTTGTTTTAGTTGTTGTTGATGGCAGGACTTTTACAGTAAAAACATCATGGCCCCGTTCTTAAACTATGAGTGACTAACTTGTATATTTTGGAGGTGTGATGTATTGGTCCTCTTACTGAATGGAATGTGTATCTTTGTTGATGTATGTATTTGGAACTTTCACAGTAAATAATCATTGGGGCCTATCTTAAACTATGAGTGATTAGTTGATAATGTATTGGTTTTGATGTGCGATGTATTGTTATTCTGATTGCATGATATTTGTCTATGGGGGATTTATTTTGTTATTCAATTCAGGGGCTGTGATAATTCAAGATTCTAGTGATGAAGAAGGTGGAAGTAACATTGATAATGAATCGATAAATAATATCTTGTTGAATGATGGAGGTAAGAAATTATTAGACCTTTTCTAAATAATATTTATTTTACATTTTGATAATTTCTATTTTTGTATTTAGGTGATACCACAAATTTATGTGGTTCTCTTATTAGTGTAAAGATAAAGAATTTTGAAGACACCTATAACCGGGCGATATCAGCTGAATCAGGCCCTTCATCGACCCGTACCCGTCAACGCCCCATTCCTCTTTCACCATGTCGACCAAAACCTCCCTAACGGCGAAAAAATAGGGGTCGGCAATACAGCTGGTGTCATCGGAGAAGGCGAAACCAGTGACGCTATGCCGCCTCTCTATTCCGCACTGATTATGAAAGACGTCGTGTTCTGAGGGGCATACGGAGCAGAACGGTTGTTATTGAAATTGTGATTATTAGAAATCATGTTCATATTCATATTCATGGTGTTGTTTTTGTTAAATTTCTTCTTCGGGAAGAATTTAGGAGTCTTCATTCGAGTCGGTTGCTGCAATTCATTCAGAGTAGGCGGCTGATAATTGTTGAAACTCAGATTTCCCAAGCCGCCACCGCCGGGATTAGGGTTGGGTTTGGGGAATGGCGGCGATTGTGCGATTCATATGAAACATCTGCGGGAATAATTAATCAGATTACTAAGATTTCGAAATGAATTGATGAACAGAGAGTTTAATTTGGTAAATATGTGATTTACCTGTGGCTGAGGCTGTTGATTCATTTGATTTAACAGGTTAAATTATGGTTGAGAGGGTAAATTAAGTAGTTAGTGTCAGTTTTTTTAATTTTGCAATTTAATTTAAATAAAAAATGATAATAAATGATTGAGTCATGCCACGTAAGCATAGAAGCCCGATCGGGATTTTTTTGTACCTTATTTGATGAATTTGCCACACGTGATTTGAAGCCGGCCAACATCACATACCCTTTTTGGAAAGTGGCCAATATAATGGACCAAAAATGAAAATCTCCCTCAGTTTATTAGTCATTATTGTAATATTCATGGACACATTAGGCCATATTGTCGTAAGTTAAAATGTGATCGTATAAAAAAGATCTCTAAAAAACAAATGTCATCGGAATGACACCTACTCCGCCTCACATCTTCGGTCGCATGCATTTTGTTTGGATTAAAAAATCAGATGTCAGCTACAATGTTGTCTCTACTATTTTGAAATTGAGCCCTCTAGGATATTGGTACTTTGACAGTGATTGCTCTCACCACATGATAAGGGAAAAGGTAATTAAAAGGATTTCAAATCCATTGATGGAGGTTTGATTGTCTTTGGTGATGGACCTCATGGTAAAACTGGGGGTGGGAAAAAAATACCGAAATACCGCATTTACCATACCGTAAAAATAACGAAAAATACTGTATTTTCGGTATACCGTGATATTCGGTACGGTACAGTACGGTATCAATACCGAAATATTATGGTACGGTATCGGTATGAGAATAAGAAAAATAGTAATTCGGTATATACCGAAATACCGAATAAATTATTAATATTTCGGTATATATACCAAAATACCGAAAAATATCGGTATTCGGCGAAAGAAAATTGGTAATATATCGGTAGTCGGTATAATATCTTTGTAATGTTTGTTATTGTTGCATTCGGTATGAACAGTATAATACCTATACCATTGGCATACCGATATATCGGTACGGTATGTGTCGTGTAATTTATCGAAAATTTAGTATACCGACATATTCGGTACGGTATCGGTATGAAGTTTTAGGTATATGTTCGGTACGGTATCGGTATCGGTATAACCAAAAAAATTTGGTATACCGTACCGACCCACCCCTAGGTAAAACTGTAGGTTTTGGTACTCTTAACCTTGATGGGTAATCTAGACTTAAGGATGTTCTTCTTGTTGATGGTATTAAGGCGAATCTCTTAAGTATAAGTCAACTTTGTGATAATGGCTTAATTGCACGATTTTATAAGAACTCTTATGGTGTGGTTGATGCATTTAATATGTGTGCTTGCAGGAATTAGATCTATTGATATTTGCTACCAATTTATTGGTAGACAAGATTGCCATAATAACTTTACTAATGCAAACGTAGATGCATCCACAAATGTGACTGCTATTTAGGCGACATCCATGATGACACTAAAAAAAACTAGAATGGTAAGGTTGGCTTGTGTGCCTAGACAGTGTCTCATGGTAATAACTAATTACTATGCGTCCTCTATTGAACCTAGGGATGTCAGTGAAGCTCTAAAAGATGAATTTTTGTATATTACCATGCAAAGTTAATTTAGTAAATTCATTGATAACAATGGTTGGCAGTTAGTTCCTCTTCCAAATGAAGGGAATGTCACGGAAACAAAATGGGTTTTTGAAAACAAAACCGATGAGTAAGAACATATTGTTCATAACAAGGCTTATCTGGTTATTCAAAATTGCACTCAAGAATGAGTTTATGATGATTCTTTTTTAGAAATATCTAGATTTGATGCTTTTCATCTTATGCTTTCTGTAGCATGTCATATTGATTTTAAATTTCACCATATGGATGTCAAGAATGCCTTCTTGAATGGCACTCTCGATGAGGATGTGTATGTTTCACAACCACGAGAATTTGAGATACCTAATATGCATAATTATGTGTATAAGCTGAAAAGGGACACTTTGGGATTAATCAAGCTCCTCAAGCCTGGTTTGCCAAACTTTGCTTCTTAAGATTTGTTTTAAAAGAGGTGAAGTTGATGAAACCATTTTTAAAACTTCAAAAATGACATTCTTGTTGTTCAAATTTACATGGACAATATAATTGTTGGATCTTCTTCTGCAAAACTAACCAAATTCTTTGTAGATTATATGGTTTCCACGTTTAAAATGAACATGGTTGGTGAGTTGGATTATTTTATGGGCTTATAAATTAAACAAATGCATAATGGAGTTCTCATCTCCCAAATCAAGTATGCTCATAACTTGGTAAAACGCTTTAACTTAGAGAATGCATCTCACATGAAGATTCCCATGAATACAAGCTAAAAGTTATCTAAGGATGTTAAGGCCAAAGGTGTTGATCATACATTGTATAGAAGCATGATACAACGTTTGCTTTATTTAATTGCTAGTCATCCTGATATTATGTATAGTGTTTGTGTGTGTGCTTGTTACCAAACTAATCCTAAGATCACTCATTTAAAAACTTTTAAACGTATCATTTGCGATATATAGGTGGTACAAATGATTTAGGGATTTGCTATATGAAAGACCGAATGTTGTTCTTGTTAGTTTTGGTGACTCTGACTATAGAAGTGATGTTATTGATCAAAATAGTACAATGGGTGCATATTTTTATATTGGGAATAATTTGGTCTCTTGGTTTACTCGTAAACAAAAACGTGTCTCTCACATGGAATATGTCAACACTAAAAATCAGCTTGCAGATGTTTTTACCAAAGACTAGATTATGAGAGTTTTTCCCTTTAAGGATATCTCTCAGTATGTGCTCTATTTGAATATTAGTCTGCATGCCGCGACATTTGCCCTCATATCTTTCGTGGCACTATATAATACTTGTTTTCTCTTTTCTCTTTTAAATTGTTAGACATACTTTGCATTGAGTCTCAGCTATTGTCGGTTCCTTCCCAAAGTCTGTTGGTTGAAAAGGGTGGAAGTTTCATAAATATAATGTGAGTTGTTTATTGCATAAATGTGCGTTTCTCCCAAATTACGCAAAATAAATATCTTGTCTAAAGCAGGAAGTCCTGAGCCATTCTGTAAGGGGTGAAAATTTTTGCTAATTTATTTCAATGATTATTTTGATCCAAAGAAATATTTAGTTGCTGCATAAAAGAGGAGTTACTACTACTCTCAGACACAAATAACCAAATCCACTTAGCAACTTAAAATGTTAAACCATTATCCAGGTTAAGAACTTATAACTCGTTGAACTTGTGGACGGATGCCATACAGAATGCCATCACATTCGGGACCGCATCTGCAATAGTTATTTACCTATTTTCTTTTTCCTTTTACGTAAATTTTTCCTTTTCATATTTTAAAAATAAAAACTCCCAGGAAATGCATCACTTGGTAATAGTTGGTTTCTTGTTGATCTTTAGTTCGTGTGTACATAAAGAGGATGGAAATTTCTTCACCATTTGGAAGATATGGTGGTGTTGAATTTTCGTGTAGGTTATATACAAGAGTACTGGTTTGGAAGGTGAGATCTTGTTTCAATATAGAATTTTTTGTGTGGTATGCTAATGTGGGTTCAAGGTAGGCATTTTTCTTAATAAAATTGTGGTTGTCATCTTTAAAGGGATTTTAAACCTAGATTGTGTTGTCTTAATTGGACTCTTTCTAGAATATAAATCTTCTAGGTCTTGTGTGCTCTTTTGTGACTCTTAGACACCTTGTTCTCTTTATTATACTTTTTCATATATACATGTTCTCTCCACCTCACAACATGCGCATACATCTATTTTCAAAGTTTTGTATGTTATTGTTCTCTCTTCTCTCTCCAACTTTTTGTTGGTGTGACCCTTGAGTTAACCCTTTCTTGTAAGCATTGATAAGCTTTTATTAGGTGTCATCAGGTATAATTCCTTCTCCACCTTTGGCTTCTCAAACACCTCCACCTGGTGCTGATCCCTCCACTAAGAAAATTCCCACTCCTCCAAAGTCTCTAGCTTTCTCACTGCAGGACACCGCCACTACCATTATTCCAGTTGTTGAATCCATTGGCCCTTTTGCAGAACTGTTTCCTATGATGAAGGAAACGAGATTGATTTCGAGAATCCTTTCAATCTTGAGCTCATACGTGAATCTCTTAAGCCAAGATATACGTCATCCTCACGCAACTCTACACGTCTTCGAGGCTCTGTACCTAAACCTTTTGATTCTCCTAACTTTGATTTTGGCATCTCAAGAAGAAAAAGTCTGGCTCCAAGAAGTTGAAGAAGAAGAAAAGGAAGAAAAGATCTAGTAATATTTCAATGAAGGGGGATATTATGTCATTGATGTGATTGCTGATGTTGCTCACATCCCATAAAATTCTGACTCATCAAATGCTACTCTTCCAGTTGTTGATGTTCCTGTTCCTGCACCCATTATGCCTATGAAGGCTTCCGAAGATTCTAATTTGGAGGCCTCATTGTTCTTTGTGGATCGACACACTTGTTCTTCCTTTGCATCTTCTGATCCCCTTTATAATGATTTGGAACCTACCAGTCGTGCTCTCTTATATCACCGTAAGGGCAAGTACATTGCTACTGGTCCTTCTAGCCCTCGACCTATTCATTTTTCCCATATCTCTAGTGATGAAAATCTTTCAATCGGGGATGGCTCTAGATCTCACATGTCTATGGATGACATTGTAGAGCCCGATGGTGTGATGACATCTACACCCCCATCTAGTTCTAACTACAATCTGGTAATTCCTTCTCCGAAACCTTATACATTAAGGCTACTTATGATCAATACAAGGTGTTTACTGTTCGCTCGTTGATCAAGGAAAGGCGTCGACATTTGTCCACGTTTCTCCAATACAACTTGAATAAATGTTTTGAGCATTGATACCATATGCACATGATCAATGATGTGGTGTCCTTTGGATATATCGATGGTGTGAGAGTTCTAATCCAACTTGAGTGTTGAAGTTTGTGAACTGACTTCTTCTAAGTACGATCGAGATTTTGTTCGATATGCCTAAAAATTTACTCCTTCTCCGATTTACACGATTTTTGAGACTCTCGATTACATTGAGGAACCTATGTCGGGCGACTTTGAAGATGGAAAGGTTTTTGACGAGTAATTTACGCACTGAGTGGTCTGCTTAATTTGCGTCTTCTCATTTTGTCCACTCTTTTAGGGTTCTTGCACAAGGTTTGATGCATCAACTAGACTCCAATGACAAACAACTCAAGGGTAACCGAACTTCATGCCCGTATCCTCTACCATCATGGACTAGGATGCCATTCAGCTTAGACATTCATGTCTTTAATGGGTGATGTTCTTTGCCACGACTTCTTTGAAGAAGTGGGCTTTGTCATTCCCCAGTCTCATTTTTTGGGTGCTTGTGTCTTAAGGTCTTGTCCCTCGTATTCCTCCAATCAGAAGTCCGCATTTTTTCACCGTCGACCCTCCTCTTTTAAATCCCAAGAATCGCCTTGTGGATATTCCAGTGGTTTACACTAACGACGATGATGAGTCTTCCAGTTCTACTCCTAATGCCCCTGTTGATGCTTCTCCAAATGTTTCTTCGAATGTTGTCGTGGATGTTGATCACATCTCTGCTGGCATTTTCGATTATGTGGTGTCTGTCTCTAACATGATTATTTATGTGGCTTAATCATTTTTACAAGAACAAGTGCAATATGTTACCTCTTCTATTGCACATATAAACTGCTCTTAGCTCTTATTCTTGGCCTGATTCGTGATTTTGATCTTTCTGATCAAAAAAGGGGGAGTAGTTGGTGAAGAGCTTGGTTGAATGGATCAAGGTGGCAATATCCCTAGTTAGGATGTGTAAAAGACAGAGGGATTTGATGTTTCTGGGGATGTTGATGCTGCCGCTAATGTCATCACTAATATTGCATCGCATTCAGGGAGAGCTGGTACTTCTTCGACTCATATACCTTCCAGACTTCGAGATGAAGATGATGATTGGAGTTAGATTTTTTGAAGTTGTTGCTTTTTCGAAATGAAGTGATCCTACTTTGCAGTACGATGATCTCTTTCCTTAAGAGAAATTTGTTATTATGGCTCTTTTGATTGAAAAACAATGATTATGATGTTTTGATTTTTTCTTTATTATCTATATTGTTGCTGGATGCATATAACTTTTGCCGTATTTACTTATAGTTGTTTTTCGTTTGCCTTCACAAATATTGTCTCGAGTGTCATTGCATTATTCATAATTATTTCATTTTTTATTGAATCAACTTAGGGGAGAGTGCTTGGTGATTATACAAGTTTCGAACTTGGTGTTTTTTTCATATGAGTTTTGGTCAAGAAAGATAAAAGGTAGGAGATTGTTGAGTCCAAAATACATGTTTACATACTGGACAAGATTTGTTTCCTTTAAGCATTATTTTGACTAAATTATTATATAGAATTTCTTGCAAAAATTTAAGACTTGATATTTATCATCTTTGGTAATTATCATGTATATTATTTAGTTTTAGATTAGGTTGTAATTTCTTTCCTGGTAGAGATCGTATGTTGGTAAGTTTATATTATTTAGAACTCTAATATTTGATCTAGTTTCCTTACAAATGATATTTAAATGCAATACATTATGTATATCTCTTTCTCTTATTTTGTAGGTCTCTTTTACAAGTAAAGTGTGTCTATATAAAATCGATGGGTTGCTCACAACATATTCACGAATTTAGAGAGAAAAATCGAAGCAAGAGACGTTGAGAGCTATTTTATTCAAATTATTGATCTTTTAAATTAGCATACGACTGCAAGTGCTTTCGGCATCTGTGATCACATCCTGCAGTTTGAGTTGTTTTGTTCCGTTATTGTTCAATTTTCATTGAGACCCAATCTTGTAATTGTGAATATTAATTTTTGAAAGAGACGTACTAATTTAGATCATATTGATGCTTTAAGAGTTGTTGGTTTATCTTTACTGAGTAGATTACAACTCTTTGTAATCGTTAAAATGTGAGTTTTAATTGTTGGCTCGACTATAAGAATAAACATAAAATCAAGATCTTAATTTTTATGTTTTAAACTTTTCGCTGCTTGTTGTTTACACTCTTCACAACACACATGAGTTTTATAGTTTAAACTGTGAATCGAGATTTGCAGTTTTTTCACATAAAAATTACAGTAACTAATTCATATTTTCACGAGCAGTCGTCGTCGTAAAGAGGTGTGGCCACCGCTCCGCTATCTCTCGCCTTTAGCCATTTGCCAGTAGTTCATGATTAATAAAATTACAAGTTCTTATCTCAAGAAAATAGCAATTTATTTTGTAATTTTTAACGTGATGGGTTTATTTAAATCTCTAAATACACATACTTGTATCATATTTCAACCAGATTTACGAATACAAATTGGAACCACTCGTATTCACAAAAATAAAAATAGGAAAAGGGTAAACTACACCTTATGTATATACTCCAAGGTACAAACAAGCTCCTAAAGTTTCTTTAGGTAAAATACAACCTTGATGTTTTGAAAAATGTACAAGCACACCCATAAGAAGTAAACATGGGTGTATTTGAACCCTTTTTCGCGAAAAAATGCACACCAAGATTAAGGAAAAGGTATATTAAAAAGGGACCGGATAATTGCACCCTAAAATTTGATAAGTTGACCCATGGATGAGAACACCCCAATAATATTTTAAATATATTAAAATTTTACTAAATCAACCCCATAGACCCCCTATCTAATATATAATATAAACAAAAAATTATAAAATAAAACGAAGAGAAAAATGAAGAAAACGTACAGAAAAGCAAGAAGAAAAGAAAGGGGAAAAAATGAAGAAATGAGAAGAAAAAAATGCGAAAAATGAAGAGTTTTTTTTCGAAATATTTTGAAAAAACAACGAGAAGAAAATAAATCATTATAAGCAATCAAACATTTAGGGTAAGTCTCTTATATGTAAATATTGGTGTTCCTCCAAAAAAAAAATTAGAAAGAAATCTGGATTGCCGTAGGGTTCGACTCTGGTTTCACGAAAAATGAAGCAGTGTTCGAATTTTTATTTTTTTTTAGAAATGTGTAATGTTTGAATTTTTTTTTCATAACAAATGTGTAATGTTCAAAAAAAAAATAGAACAAATGTGTAATGTTCGAAAAATTTTATAGAACAAATGTCTAATATTCGGGATTTTTTAGAACACTCTGTTTTTTGGCAAAAAAAGACATACTGTTCGGAGCAAATCTTCGAACTCAAAATCCATGTTGGAAAATTTGGTATGAACAATCTGTTTTTTGATAGAAATTATGATATATTCGATTTTTTTTTCGAACAACCTGTTTATGTTCATCATTACCAATTCGAATACAACCCCGAGAAGAACCCTAATAAACCAATTTATGACGAAAAAGTGATTTAAAATATGCACAAAAATAGGTATGTGATTATTGTAACACTGAAAATTATATAGAAAAACTTGTATCATTCATTTTGTTTATACTAACATTCTTCATTATTGGGTTTATTTTTGAGGTAGCTCCTGAAAGTTTTGAGAGGAATAAGATGTATTTTTTTTAATGTTTAAATCAATTTTATAAGAAGATTATTTTTATCTTTTCAAACATGTTTATTTTTGTACAAAAATAATGAGGTCAACTTATCAAGTTTTGGGCGTCAATATTCGGCCCTATTAAAAATTGAAAACTAGTATGTTTGGTGATTTTCTGTCAACCATACTCTTAATTTTAAACCAATAATTGATTACCACATCATTTAGCAAAAATGATTCCAAAAAACATTTTAAAATAGAAATAGATAAAATTTGAACTCTTGTTTAAAAACTAAAATTAGTTTTAACAATCTGTAAATTATTTAATATGTTCTTCTATAAAGTAAACCTAAAAGTAAAATAAAAAAATCAAACTTAAAGCATTTTTGGATTTTTAAAACAAACTCAAATTTTTTATTTTACATTTTAACATATATGTTTAAAAAATATTAAGAATTATTTTCTATACATATTAAGATTTATTTTCCATGTTTTCTATTCTTAATTAATAAAATTGTCTTTTTTGAAACAATTCTAAATTTAAAAAATAGTTTTAAACAAATTTCCGTTTTTTTATTTGAGAATAATTTTAAATGTTTCAAACAAAAAATCACTTTAGGTACACTAGTTTATACGTTTTCTCACATTTGTTAATTTTGGGCGTCACCAATTAATATTAAAATAAAAATTTGCAGTGATCGTAATTTGGTGAGATTTCTGCTCTCCTTCATGTGATATGAATTTTGTGCTTCAGTCTCTACCATTATATTGTGGTAATGCATCAAATTCAATGGCCAAAAATATCAACTATCATTAAATGTGGCTACAAACCACACTAGTAAATATTATTACCAAGCTACAATAACCACACCCAATGGCTGATAATTAATTAACTGGAGTGCATCATAATGAAAGTAATGAACTACAGACATTAATTCGAAAAGAAAAGAATTAAATCACATGGTTTTTCCCATTCCTCTCTAAGTATCAGATACAAAGATAAAGTAAATAGAGAGCAATCAGTGCTATAAATTAGAATATTTTGAACAAACATTTTGTAGCCAAGAATAGCAGGGACCATGAAAGGCCCCAATATTCGACTTTCCATAAATATAAAAATTGATTTTCTTTTCTTTTTCTTTTTTTTTTCTTTTTTGTGTAAGCTTAGAACTGGGAAATCCGAATACTGTTTACACGTCGCCCATTTTTTTCTCTACCACTTTGTATGTTTCTACCGTCTTGTTGTGTCAAAAGAATGTGTAGACAAAAATACATTTAAAAGAAAAAGGGGGCAATTTTTACCGGTTCTGGAGGGCCTCAATCGCCTTCTTCCATTGTAGTGCTCTTTGTTTTGCATCCTCAAACGACATTACTTTCTTCGGCTGCATCAAGAGAATAGGCGTTTGGTAACATTTATATAAACACAAATTCTGAGTCTCTAACATAAACAGTAACCTATTCGCCTGCTGTGTCATCTCTTTCTCTCTCTCAGTTTAATAAAACACATATACATATTATTTAATAATCACTCCATCCGGGGGTTGGGGTGGAGCCCGGGCTCACCCCATCTCCGTCCGAGCAGTGTTAATATTATTTAAAAAAAAAAAATGAAAAGAAAAAAGTAGAAAAACAGTGAAATTATATGTTGTTGTTTTTATAATCCTCTGGCCCAGCCTCGTTTTTGTCCAAACAATGTTAAAAAATAAAAAATAGTGGACTTATATCATATATATTTTAAAAAATCCTCTAATTCGGGTCCCTTTTTTTTGGAGATAGTGTTAAAAAAAATCAACAATAATAGACATATTTAGTTTTAAAAAGAAAAAAAAATAAACCGGCCCACCACACGTTTACGGCCTTGGCTACGCCATTGCAAACGATAATAATAGTTCAACTAAGAGCAAGACAAGCAACAGACCAACATTGCCAGATAACGGCTACAGCTGAGGTTTAACACGAGTTCAAGAAAACATCCAACTGTTTTTAATATAACAGATACTCCCTTGATATATGTTTCGATATTTTAAAAAAAAGTGCACCTATTGAGGGCGTAAATTGCAAAATTATCACAATCCTCAAAAGGGTATTTATAACTCTAAAAGAAATAATTGAATGATTTGGTAATTAGACTTAACCTAATTATCTTGATACCAACTCCTCTACCCAACTTCTCATTGTTCTCTTCACAAACTCGGACAGCCGTCTACAAAAGCATATACTATGCATAAAGAGATCAAATTGATTTGGGTGTGTTTGACTAATTTACCCTTTTGTTACCTCCAAAATTTGCCAATGTGGATGAATACTCCACATTAACTTTGACCCAGCCAAAAGAAAAAAAGTCAACTAGCATCCCAATCAGCAACTTTGGACAGAAATTTAAAAAAAAAATCTAACAAAATTTTGGTTTGTCAAAAATAAAAATAAAAATACGCACGACAATTCCATACTTGAAGACATGAAAATCATAAAGAATGTCAGTAGAGGAAGCAAGACTTACTGTGCAAATCTTGAAATTCGACGGGCCTATGACTTGAACGCTAAGATCATTAGGATTGTCTGACCATATTATATTTCCTTTGACCACCAACTTCGCAGGGTCGACATAAATTAACTTTGGTTTATTTGTAAGGATAAGCTGCACTTTCTTGTTCGTCAGTTTCTGCAGTTTCTTGACCATGGAGATCATAAGAACAGATTCGCCCGGCTCCAAAAACTGCTTCCTGTTCAAAATTCCGAAAATCTTGAAAGACAAGACGTAAAAAATCATTATTTTTCTTTCTTTTCTTGTTAATTTTATTTAAATTTAAATTATTTTGATTGTTTTCATGATGCTTTTAGGTCCAACAATTAATGCACCATTGTCTTGATACAAAAGGTTCACAGATTAATACATTAACAATTTTGACTGGTTTTCGGAGTAAAACCTCCATAATCAATTATTAATAAACCCAAAAATAACCAATTCTTGGCACACTTACCATTTTGAGTCGAAGGAATCGATTGAAGCAAGTCTAGTGATGCTACCAGCTTCAGAAGCCGATGCCAAATCACCATTTCCATCATTTGTATTAATTGACCCATCCCCGACATGCGACGGGTTCCAAGAAGATTCTTGATCGTCACTTGAAGTAGACTGAACCTGGAGTTTGGACAATAAAAGATGAGAAGTGAAAATGTATTTTCACAAACGCATTTACCTTTACTTTTTTGGCAAGGGATATTCACAAAAATACTACCTTTAGCCTAATTAATTACAGAAAAATCACAATAATAATCTTTTAAAATTACAAATATCTCTTCACCAAACTGATTTTTTTGTAATTGGTGTGAACTTCAGGGGTTGCACTTGTAATTATCCATTTTTTATCATTGAAAAGTTCAACAAGGTGGCCAATCATGAGAACAATAAAGAGAATAAAACAAACAAAATTAAATAAATTTAAATTCCTTACTCTCTGGTCCAAAGCTAGTTTAGGTGGGGTCCCTGTCCTCAAATTCGTCCAATCGACTCCTTTAAAAAAAGGATGGCCTTTGAGAGAAGCATAGCCATCGGGGCCTGCACCAGGTCTCCTACTAGGATCAATGTCCTATATCAAACATTGCAATGTAACAGTAAGAAAAAAATAATAGTTTTTGTAGCAAGATAAATAAGCTAAATTGGAGGGGACAAAGAAGTAAGAAATGATGTAAAATTAACAAGAAATGTAATGAGCTCATCAGGTCTTACCAATAACTTATCAATCAGATCACGTGCTTCCACTGAAAAGTAATTTGGAAATCTGATATCTCTTGCGATAATTCTTTGGAAAATAAGCCATTCGCTAGCATCCTTAAAAGGAGATGTACCGGAAAGCATTTGGTACAATGTGCATCCGAGAGCCCAAAGATCATTCCTAGTTGAATACATTTCAAATATTATAAAAGTCATGATTTATTTGAAAATTTAAAATTGAAAAATAGTCCATCACCCAGAAAATGATAATTAGACTAGCACAAGTTCATCACCAAAAAAAAAATACAATAATAAATAAATAAATAATAATAATAATAAATAAGCTCATTACCCAAAGGTTGCCGGAGAGGAATTTAAAACTTCTGGAGGTACATAAGCCGCTGTCCCGACGAAGGTACACGCCTTATCATCTGCATATAATTAAAAAATAAAATATAAAGATCATTTGCAAGCATACTTATATTTTAGCCGAAACATCGATTTATTATAGAATATAGACTACCTGATGCTGCATTTGGAAGGACAGTTATCTGGCTATCTTGCATAGGCTTTACACTGCCAAAATCAGCAATCTTGATATGTCCATCTTCAGAAAGCAACAAGTTCTCGGGCTGCCATTCTAGAAACTATCAGCATTTCTAATATAACAAAAAAAAAAATCCAACACCAAACAAAAATACCTTTATATCTCGATGTATTAGACCCATACTGTGTATGTATTCAAGAGCATCCACAACTTCAGCTGCATAGAAACGAGCATCATCCTCGCACAAACGACCTTTCTGCACACAATATATCAACTATATGAACATCGAGGAGAGGCTTAAAATTACCATGAATAGGACCAATAATAGACAAAAAATATTAATAAATAAATAAATAATAATAATAATAATAATAATAATAATAATAATAACGTCATATCTGAATATTAATAATATTTCATCATAATTTCTTCTCCTCTCCTAGCCAAAAGAGCATAAAACAAATCATTGGTAAAAGCAACTAATAATCTGAACATAATCTGAACATTTTTTCTGTAAAAAATCAGCATTATTAAGTCAACTAGACTTCTAAATTTTCAGACTTACCCTGGTTATCTGATCAAAAAGCTCTCCGCCTTCACAAGACTCAAGCGCCATGTCTTCATAATATAATTAAATACACAGGATCATCAAGTTACCCTTGTGGCCCGAAATGCCAATATGAGAAAAGAATAAACAATAACAGACCAAACAATACTCACAGAGTGAGAAAGAATCTTGAAATGTAAAGAACAAACGCACTACGCCGGGATGATCTAACTGGTCAAGTACTATGCGCTCCAATTTTACATAAGCTGTTTTATTTTCCTTTGTGATGAATTTTTTGTCCATTATCTTCATAGCATAAACAGTTCCTGTGTCTTTCTTCTTTGCTCTAACCACCTGTTGATAACAGATTAAATGAATAGAAGCTTTTACAGTATTAAACACATAGAAACTAATATCAACTATATATATTCAATAATTATGGCATTAGCATTCTATCTTTGTTTTTCTGGAATTATAAATTTCTTCAAGTAAGATTTCTTTGTTTTACATATTAACCATCAAATAGGACTTATTACTCGAAAAAAATAATTAATGGGCACTGTTACAGTCAATTTGCAAAGAGAGATCATATTCTCAACAATCAACTCAAAATATAAAAAGTAAATAAATAAATAAGTTTCAATTCATATTATCAGGGGATGGAGTATGGAACCTCTTCTCATACTAACCCAAAAAAATCACAAATTAAAATATCCATTTCCTGTTCCTTACATTTTGAATCTCAATACAATAACATTAAAATATATAGAGAGAGATAACATTTAAATTACAATTTCAAAAGAACCACCAACCAAATTAAGAAAGAAATAGAGCAGCAAATAATAAGCAAAAGAACAATAGCCCATGATACAAACTCAAGAAAACTGAGAGTAACTAAAAATGGATAAGAAAAAAACAAATCTTGGAATAGAAATGGACCTTGGAATAAGAACCAACACCATAAATCTTGCCCAATTCAAAATCTTGGATGCTAAAATTCTCCTGGGGTGCTCTAAAGGCAAAGCTCTTAGATCTCTGAGGATTAGCACTATTACTATTGCTCTTACTATTACTATTATTGTTGGATGATGAATTGTTACTCTGTAACCTCAGCTTTGAATCAAATTCTTTCTCCATAGCCAACATTATTTTCCCCAAAAAAATATTAAAAAATCTCTATATCCCACCACACCTACATGCAAAAAAAAATAAAATAATACAAATTTCACAAAATAATTGAATCACTGTAATTACTGTATAAAATGTATGTATCTACACTCTCTTTTGTATTTTTCTGTAATGATATGAGCTTTCAGCTTTCTCCCACTGTAAACATAAAAATAAAAATTGAATCTTGGAACCAGAGCTGGATTTGATTTCTTTTCACAACACCCAATGAAGACCGTTGAATAGCAATCTCAGAAACCCATCACACATCAGATCAGATTCTCTTTTCTCTCTTTGAGACAGCCCATCTGATAAAAGCATTTCAAAGAGAGACACACCCCAGAAAAGCAAACATGATTCCTTACTCAGATTTGTGAATGAATATATTTAAGTATTTCTTTTTTCTGTTTTCAGATTTGTAGACGTGTATGCATATATATTCTGAGAAAGGTGTGAGCGTTATCAATTTTCAAGACCCTAAAAACCTAATTTTAAAAAAAATGAATGGAAGAAAAAAGAAGCATTTAGTATGTAACTAATTTCCGACACTTATGTTTTTATTTATTATATCAGAAACACACTACTATTATTTATGAATACTAATGTTAGAAAATTGATTAGACATTTATTAAACAATTAATTAGTCATATGATAAATATTTTTTTAATGTAAGGAAAATAACCTTAAAATCATCTATGTTGTGTTACATGTATCTATTGGATTGATACCGCATGAAAATAATGATGGGCTTCATATATTACTATTTAGTGTGTTGACTTGTATTATTTTGTAGTTACAAATCGTGATAGGGCCAGTGTAAATTGAACTCAGATCTCATTTGCATTGTCATTCATGAATCGACACAATATATTATTATACCTTTGTTATACTTTATATTTGGTCAGATTCCAATTGCAAATTAAAACATGTCATACATTCTTGATTCGTGGATTATTTATGTTCCATATAATAATTGAAAGGTCATAGCACCATGTTAGAATATCTATAAGATAAGATTATCTCCATCATTTAAATATTCACTAGTTTGGGATAGTAATTCGCAAAATAACAAGTTTGGATCACACGAATGATAATTTTTTTATGTATTATGTTTGGTATGAGAAAAGTTTATGGTACGGTACCTTCGAGATAACATATCCTCACCCACTTCTGTATTTATAGTCGTAGATCTTTTAATATAAAAAACTTAAAATTGATCTAATGGTTACTATTGAGCCCCATAAAGTGATGAATGGTATCGTGAAAACACCGTAAAAAGTTCCCAATATGTTGTTTGACGTGGATTTTATAGATGATACGTCAAGTTGGAGCGTTAATATTGTTAGTAATTGATATTGATTGCGGGCTAAAACCGTGTATCCAACTTTTTATGAAACTAGTGTAGTCACCCGCATATTACGAGGGTATAACGAAATAAATATATAGTAAAACAAAAAAAAATATTAAAAATTAGAATTGAATTGTTCATACAATAAAATAAAAATGTTTACTTGAGGTTTTGAAAAATTTCTTTGTAAATAGCATTTGCTGTCTTATTAATAATGTCACCATCATCGTCGCAGCATAAGATTTTTAATCCTTTATGACTCTTCATTCGAGAGATGGCGACATAAAGCGGACCATGGCTAAAAACATGTCTTTGTAAGTACAAACCAACATTTGATAAAATTTGACCTTGACTCTTGTTTATAGTCATTGCAAAATAGATAATAAGTGGAAATTATCTCATTTGAAATTTAAACAGGGCCTGCTATCGGACTCAGTGCCATACGTGGAATATAGACTTTTATTCCAATATTAGTTCCTGAAAGAATCTTTGCCTCAATAATGAGTTCTCCAAGTTGGGCACGACCAACCTTGTACCATTGCATAATCTCTAAACTTAATCCATGTTTCGAATCAACATAACCGGAACTCCAATCTTCAATGTCATAACATGATTAAGAATCCCTGAGCACTTTATTGTGTTTAGAAAGTCGATCGAGTACACTTGATATTGTACTTCTCCATTCACATATGTCTTGCAAATGGTGTCAAAACTAAGATATACTATTTCATCCATGGAAGAATAGACATCACGTACTCATTTACTATTTCAGCAATTATAAAATAGTTTATTTTTAAGATGTAGTATTTTAACACAAATCACCACATGGTGACAACTCAGATTGCGAAACCCGCGATTGTGCGGGCATATATAAGAAACTCATAAAAAATTATCAAAAAAGAAAAAACTAACTTGAAAAAGTGAATATCAAAAATTACGTAAAGACTTGAAAAAATGAATATAAGAAGTTAAATAAATCAAGTATAGATTACTATTCAAACATTTTCGCACAAAATTAATTTCCTACACTTAATATCATGAATAAAAGTAAAGTAATTGCACATCAAAATAGATTTATAAATATCTCTTGTATGCCTATTTTCTCAACTCAACATGAAAAATTGGTTTCATAATAAATTTATATAAATAAAAACTAGATTATAAAAAAATAATCCTTTTAAGTTTATTTTAGTTGCATAGGCTATATGTTTTACCGTTATTGACCAAAAGGAGCATTACTATCAAATAATCGAAGATATAATCATTAATTTCCTATGATAGTTGTTTCTTGAACTATGAATATCCACTTTCTATAAATATGAAGCTCTAATTTATAATTAACATTCTTACATGAATTTCACTAAATTTTTTTATAAATATATTATTCTAACTGTCAAACATTTCGAAAGATAGAAACTTCATAATCACTACCAAAAAAATTTATATCAATTAATATAAATTATTTAATTTATTTCCTTATGTTGATTACACATTATTATCTTTTAGGGGACTTCTACGGTGCCGTGAAGGTACCATTCCCCATTTAATTAGAACTCTTAGATCCAAAGTGGTTATACATAATGATAAGATCTAAGGGATGTAAATGCAGGGGGGATAGGAGGTATGGTACCTTCACGGTACTGTAGTAATTTCCTATCTTTTAATATATTACCCAATATCGTTTTTAAGTCTTGAAGTTTCTATGACTATCTAGATATCAATCAAAATATTCAATTAATAAATATACTATATCATTCCATTAATAAAAAATACTAATAATATTATAGAGTATATTGCGTCTAATTGAAGTTATTTTTCAAATATTGAGAGTTGATAATTATATTCTTATATTTTATTAGCTCAATCAAACTCATAAAAAAAACTAAAAAGAAAACTATGGTAAATACATCATGACTTCAGTCAGTTAAATGTTGAAAAATTATTTCCACATGTACAAAGTCTCCAATTTATTATAAACTATCAACATTAACTTAAATTAAAATCAAATCAAATCCACTTTCAAAAAATATTTTTGTATAATAACGAAATTACATCAATTATTCAAAAACATCATCATGTTAAAAAAACCAAACATAACAAATTTGTATAATTATACCCGTAATTAGATTTGCTTGAAAACTTCTGTTGTTCTTTAAAAAAATATTTAATATTAAATCCTAATATAATGTGTGTGTTTGAGTCCGTAATTTAATGAAGCATTTTCAATATTTCCACACCAAATATAGTTTTTTTTTCCCTTATATATTTTATGTAATTATCATTAGATAATCATTTAAACACTCTGAACCAATCGACCATTTATTTTTTTTATAAATATATTATTAAAACCACTTCATAATCACTTTTAAAATTTTTGCTATCAATTATTACATTTTTTCCTTATGTGAATTAGACATTATTATCTTTAATATCTCATCAAAATCTGTTTAAATCATAAGGTTTCTATGAATATCTAGATATCAATCAAGGTATTCATTTAATAAAACACTATCATTCCATCAATCAAGAAAATAATAATAATATAGAGTATATTGCAGTTAATTGAAATAAATCTTCAAACATTGAGAGGTGATAATTATATTTAATTAAAAAGTCAAACATAACAAATTTGGAATAATTAGCCGTAGTTAGATTTGCTTGAAAACTTGTAGTTTTCTTGAAAAAAAGATTCATTCCAACAATATCTAATAATCCCCACTTTTTACTTTCGATTCCTATCATATATTTTGGAGCCCCTTCTTCGTCACCATTGAAATCAGTCATAAGAAATTAATGAGAAATTATCATACTACTCAACTAGAACACAAAGTCCATACCTCTCTCCACAAATTGTATTGTTAACTATAAATTAGATCAGTCAAACATGTTTAAGAAGATGTGATTTATATTGTAGATCGTCAAAAATTAGGTTAAAATATAGTAACTATTATGCAATATTATGACCAAATATCAAATCATAATAAATGAACCACTACATATTAAGTTGCATTTCGTAGGGTTGAATTGTTCCTTAAAATTAGAATTGACTTTTACTGATGATATTAGAATCGGTTAATTTGATAATAATATTTTAATCCAACAACCTAACTAATTATGCCGAGGGTCACTCATATTTTAATCAGTTATTTGTGAAAATGTGTAAATGAATAATTTAAGTGTGAAAGTTAGGTTATAATCAGTAAACCGATTGATCAAATTATGGAAAATACACTATAATGATTAAACTACATATTGTTATATATGCATTTTATTATATATGATATGTATTTTATTATATGAACTATTCATAAATAGTTTGATATGTAATATATTAGATATAGATACAATTATGTTACTAAACTAAATAATAAAAATAAATTAGTTGGCAATATATGTGAATATTTTTGTGAGCTTACTTATACATGTTTATATTTGATTGTGTCAAATTATTCAAATAATATATAGAGAGAAAAACTTATAAGAAGTATTTATTATCAAATGAAATAAACTTTATTATATAATTGGTATCTTGGATCATGGAAAGTCAACTTATAAATATCTCATTTAATATATGTGTTGACTATACCTAGTAATAAAATATTTAATATCTCATTTATTTTCATATATACGCTATTTAATATATATGTATGGACAATATATAATATTTGTTTATTCTCATATATACATTATACATATTTTAAAATGATGGAGTAATTGGATTTATATTATATGGAAACTTTGATTTTCCAATCACCGATATCAAGCGTTCTAAAATAAAACATGTGTCAATATTAAAAGTGTTAAATTATCATAATAGTTTACACGAAATAATGTAGTATATTTATTCCCATATCAAAATGTTACCGTATAAAATATTTTCAATACCTTAATCTATGGATGAAAAAAATACTCGTATCTCTATATTTAGTCCTATAATAAAAATACATTTAAAAAAAGTACCCTATAATAAACAATTTCAATCTACGTTACCAAGTGATAGAAAAAAGTAGGACTCTCTATAATGCTCTACTGATTTTGAAAACATATAATGCTGAAATATATACAAATATTTGAGTGTAATGTATATATTATTAGTATATGTAATTATATGAAATAATTTTTGAGTGTATGATACTATATGATATTTTGGATATGATTTCTCATACTAATAAATTTCGATGAATATGTTATCAAAAAACAAATCAATTAAATATAATTATATAATCATGTGAGATCTAATCTATTTAATAAATCTCAATTACTCAAAAATAGACATTTCTAGTATTAATTATATTTTTATATTCCCACTCATGTTAGTTCAAATCTTATTTTAACTATAATTAGATTAGCCAAACATGTTTAAGAAGATTTGAATTATATTTTAAAACGACAAAAAAACAGATTTAAAGAATGTAGTAAATATTATGCAAGAATATGACCAAATATTCAAGTAATAAAAGAACCACTGCATATTAGGTTGCATTTCGTAGGGTATAATTGTTCCTTAAAATTAGAATTGCCTTTTATGAGATATTTGAATAAGTTAATTAGGTAATAATATTCTAATCTAACAACCTAATTAATTATGTTGAGGGTAATTGATATTTTAATCAATTATTTTTTTAAAAATATGTGAAGGAATAACTAAGTGTGAAAGTTAGATTATATTCGGTCAACTAATTTATCTAATTTCGAAAACTACGATATAATGATTAAACTACATATTCTAAGAAAATAAATTAGATTTATAAAACCAAACACGTGTCCATATTAAAAGTTTTAAATTACCATAATTCACATACAACAATAATGTAGTATTTTTATTTCCATATCAGGATGTCACCGTATTAAATGTTTTCAATTAACTTAATCCATGGATTAAAAAATACTTGTATCTTTCCATAATAAATAATTTCAATTTAATTAATCCATGTATGAATAGATGTGTTATCAATTAGTTTAATTCATGCACAAAAATGCTTCTGTCTTTCCATAACGGTTTACTAGTTTTAAAACACAATACTGATTTTAACGATGGTTTCGATAACAGCGGTAAAAAGTGATACATTTAATGGCGGTTCGAAAACCGCCGTTATCAACAATGACCCTACTTTCTACGGCGGTTCTAAAACTGCCGCAAAAGCCGAAAAGAACCACCATTAAATGGCCTTTCGGCAGTAGTGACATTTGCCATAAGTAATTTTAAAATAATTAATTCCAATAACTAATCAAATATTATGTAGATTTTTCTCATCTACAGTCCAATATTACACCATGGTATGTAACATAAACATCAAAATTGCTTTAACTCCCAAGCAAAAATAAAATAGCAAAAGGAAGTGATTATTTTTCAATTGCCTTTTTCCTTTCTCCCTTCAGATTGTCATGCCCAGTTTATACCATGCCTTATCCAATAATTTCTTCAATTGCACATACAGAAAGTTTATAATTGAACAAAAGTACAAAATATAATAATAATAATAATAATAATAATAATAATAATAACAATAATAATAATACCAACAATAAACTCGAGAATTGTTCGTATTTGATAATTGATCATAGCAGGTTTTACCAAATGAAATCCAATCAACCTTGATTTTGAGCAACATATGCCTCTTCCAGTCAACCTTGATTTTGTATGTGGCAAACTCATTACATTCTTATTATTGAAGGTTCTCGATTGTGCAGTATTTTTCTGGACAATCTAAAAGGCAATTTTAAACAAATAACAAAAAATTGGTATAAAAAAATATATATACAGTGCAATCCATGGCATTCCTTATTCGATCTGCAAGAATTTATGGACTACCTTCAAAGATCTGCAAAAAAATATAATTAATCCGATCCCATTAGTGTTTGAAGATCTGCAAAAAAAAAATGAAAAAAAAAAAACGACTATCTTCAAACATCCGATCTATTAGTGTTTGGAAGATCTGCAGAAAAATCCAACCACAAATCAGAGAAATGAACTAATAATACAAAAGATAAAAATACGATTACATGCTAATAGATCTTAAAAAATACAATTAAACACAACCACAAAATATCATATCTACAAAAAAAAAAAATACATCAATAGATCTGCCAAAAAATCCAACCACAAACAATTTTTCAAGTCACCATATCGAAATAAATATCTGATCGAAAAAGATTGAAATCGATTTTCATGTCAACAAACGATTTTTATCGATTTGAAATCGAAAAAGATTGAAGTCGATCTGCAAAAATAATAGATTGCAACAGACTGAGATCAAAAAATTGATAGAAAACTGAGGATATCTTTCGAGTGAGGATGACTGCGGCGAGAGAGGATTTGTTGGATATATACAAACCCTAGGTTTGTAGTTGAAATGAAATATGGTAAAAAAAAATTGTTATTTATACCCAGACAAAAAATCTCCAAAAGGTAACATTTTAACACAACCATTAGAAGCTGACAACTCAACATCCGGACCTACCGAGTGATGCCACATGTCATCCGAAGTAATGACTGATTGACACATAGGTTAGGGTGTCAACAACATTAACAAATAAGGTGAATTACCTAAACTGAGAGTGGATAAAATAGAACGTGTCCTAAGAAAATCGACTACACCATGTATAAATACATCGATGATATTACTTCAGTGTTATTTTTGCCAAGTATAGTGTCCACGAATGTATTCTAACATTATTATGGAATACAAATCATGTACACATTTTAATATATATTTTCACATTAATTAAATCGTAATTTAAGAGAGAAGATATTAATTGCAAAGTGGTTTTACAAAAACAATATACTAAAACATGTTTAAATATATTTTTAACATGCATATAAAATCATAATATATTTTTTTCATTAAAATACCATTTTAAAACAAAAACTTGCATATAAATCATAAATTTTTATGAATTCTTGTAAAGACTTGAAAATTAGCTATAACGTGGATTACCATAGATAAATGTGTAAATATGCTTATTCCTTCTAGTAGAACATCCCGATATATTATCAAATCATATACAAACTATATATTTTTATGGTAATAATTCAATAACATTGACGATTCAAACAACGAATGCTATCATATCATTTAATGTCTTTTAAGAGAGAAAATCAATTGTTGGTATAAATTTATAATTGAAAGTCTAATAAATGCAAGTTGTCTTATATGTGCTTGCCAAAAAAAAGAAAAGAAAAGGAATCATATACTAAAAATGAAATCAAATAAAATATCAAGCATCAATCACCAATCTAATAGGAGATACTAAATTTATAAACTTATCTAAAAAATAATACCATAAATCTAACAGAGATTTATAACACATAAAACTAATAAAATAATTATAATTAGAGATGATATTTAGAAAATAATAAATATATAGTAATGTGAAAACTTAGTGTTGAACACACTAAAAATATAAATGAAATAATTGTAGCACACATTGCATTAACATACATTTTTAAATAAAAATTCACATATAAATCATATATTTGTACAATTCTTATAAAATCTCAAGAAAATAGCTATAATGTGGATTACAACCGACAAATGTGTAAAACCGCTCTTTTCTTCTTCTTGAACTTCCCGGTCTGTCATTAAATATATTTTGGATGGAAATATCAATATTATATATTTCTTATATGTCAAAATGCTTAAATTATGAAACAATCATGTTATACATAAAATTATCTTGTAAGCTATAATTACATCAAGGAAAACCTAAAAGAACATTAAAACACATGAACTATATTTTGTAATGTTTACTTATACAAAGGCTAAATTTCATTAAACATAAGAATCTAAAACTCATGCGGCGTGAAAAATGATCCAAAAAAGGAAGAAATAATCATAAAACAAAAATATATGTATTCATGATATATAGAAATAAAATGAAAAATACTAAGAATCGAGCATTACATTCAGAAGAAAAAATATTGGTTAAATTACCTCAAAACACTATTTGGCCATAATAAATAAATAGAATAGAATAGAATAAAAATTGTCACTTGATACAACAGACTATATACTCACAACTCATATTATCACTGAAGCGTTTAAATGGCAATTACACTAAATCATACACTAAAACAGAGTATATATGTGTGTGTGTGTGTATATATATATATATATATATGTGTGTGTGTGTGTGTGTGTGTGTGTGTGCGCGCGCGCGCGCGCGTGTGTGTAAAAGTAAATTTACCTTCGGTGTAGGTTTCTCCGTGGATGAGGTCCTCAACCTCTAATTCTGTATCTAATGCCATAAACTTCTTGCTCTGCCAAAACATTACTCAAAACAAACAACAATACATATTATTTAATGGACANACCATTAGAAGCCAGTTTGGAAAATAAAAATAAAATATCGAATGCATAATTTGAAAAATATTGAAATTAGAATATTTCTTTTTCATTAAGAAATGGCCTCAGAATTCAACTCTCAAACTTGTATCCTTGTAATTTTCAAAACACCACATTTCATATATTGATAAAATATCTATTTTCTTCTTTAAGATATTTATCTTCACTTCTTCAAAGTCGCTGGATTCGAACAAAAATTGAATTCACAATTAAAGAAACAAAATAAAAGGATCAAAACAAAGATTGTATCCAAAAAATTGTAGATGCACTTTGAACTATTATAAACTCTTTAAACTAAGCAAAGCCGACTTCAACAATCTGAACAAAATATAAATAAGATCTTTGAAATTAACCCAATAAAATAAAAACAATATTTAGGAACCCTATAATTTGAAAAACAAATCTAACAAAAACAACAAATTAATATTAATTAAACAAAATAAAGAAATTCGCATGCAAATTGAAAAAACCACAATATAGGAGTTTTTGTTTCTTATTTATTTGTTGCTCTCAACCTTCTCCACTCACTGTAAGTATAAAATCACGATTGAAAAGAAGAAATATAAAATCTCTAAGAAACAAAAAGTGATATAGAAGTATTTGCTTCTTACAGTTCATCCTAGATCCATAAAAGCAAACAATAAATAATAATATAACATAAAATATGAAGAAAAAAAAAAGAATCGTTGTTCTTGTCATATTAGGAAAAGAAAAATAATAGCGACCCTTAACACATCCATGCGTCCTTGAGTTTTTTTTTAAGTAGGAACCCTTGACGATTATGGAGAAAATGAAAATCTGAAGCACGAAGGTGTAGCATATGTCACCGATTCGATCGTAGAATTTTTGGAAACCTGGAAACCATTTAGTCGAGCAAAAAAATTAATTTGTTGCACCAACGAAAAAAAAGGTTATATGGGCTTGAACATAAATCAATCTTTTACACCAACGATAATCAATTTGGAAGCTCATTTAGTCATGCAAATTGAAAATAAAAATAAAATTGAAAGTATAATTTGGGGAAACACATGTTTGAACGTAAATTCGTGGAGAACTATTCATCCACATATTGACTCACCATAAGAAATGCGCAAAAAAATTCGTAAATTACAAAATTCGCATGTATACCTCTGATAGAAGGAGATAACTAAACCTTAATAATTATCCAACAAAAAGAGTTCAGGATAATTTTGCAGTTTACATTAAATAGAGTTTAAAATAATTTTATAAAATTAGAAAACCTTAATAATTATCCAACATTACAGTTCACGATCCAAAAAGTATCTCAACATAATAATTATTCAAAAAATTAATTAAATAAAGATAATAGTCATATAAAAGTAAAATTAAAATTCTATTTATGAGCTTCTAAAATTAAGATAAAACTTATTGATCTGAATAACTCATATTCCAACCTATGATGAAAATTAAAATTTTAATTAGGAGCATCTGAATTAACATAAAACTTATGTCTCCGCAAAAAATTATATTTCAGCCTATGACGAAAATAAAGAGCTATAAATATGAGTATTATTCCACTCAAACGTAAACACAAGTCTATAAAAGCATATAAAAGTATGCTTTTCATTTAACAGAATTCAGAAAATCAAAATTCGATAACAATAAATATAGGACGGATTCAAAAATTGTCTATGCAACAAAAAAGTGGGGGTTGCGAGAAATCCCGAACGGTTGATGCTTCAAGCAGCAACTTTCTGCTGGAACCAATGGTTTCTTCATAGTTAATCAAGCAACAAATGTAAAACAGCAGCTGTTGAAAGCTTTGAACTAATTGTTGCTTCAAAAATGGTAAACATAGCAAAAAACCATTCAAGAACGACACAAATGTCATGAAAAATTAGAATAAGTTATCTGAAAAATGTACTTAAGAAACTACAATAATCCCAAAATGTCCAACCCAAATAATAAAAGAAAAATGTCATCAGCGTTATCATCATGAATCTTCGATATAGTTAAATATGTTCCTCTCTCGAAATGCAAAAATTGCCCCAGATTTTAATAGCAAAATTCAGATTTTCAATGACCACCAATTACATGAAGCTAAGGTGCACAATTATCTTTAAAAGGCAGCCACAGAAAAAACAATCACATTCATTGCTAAGATTTTAAAGAAAAACAAAACAAAACCGAAATCTTAATTTTGCTATTGAAAATCAAAATTAACATTCTCACATTCTATTACTCGGCATATTTGCATTTTAGTGTAATTAACCCAAACAGTTAACAATTATAATTAACCTGCACAAAGTAGCATTTTAGGAGCATAAGGAGTGACTGGAAACCTTTTTGGGTCCAACACCAATTTAAACATCATCATTTTAATGAACATCTTAACGCAATAATGTTCAACTATAATGTGATAAATCATCCATAAAAATGCTTCCACTATAAATGATGAAAAATTATCACGTCAAATATGTTTTAACGCACTTGAAGTTTCTCTGCTAATATGTAGTTTTAATAATTTATGTGAACGAATTTATTACCTTGTTCATTTGTGACATAGTAGTAGTTTGGCGTGAACCCCTAAGATCAAATCCTTCTGAAACCCCACGTGCAAAGAATTATGAAGAAGTTAATTAAAATAATCAAATTCATCAAACATATGGCAAACTTCATAATATTCCGTAGGTTTACAACCATAAGATTATGGAGATAATCGATATACTATTATAGCCACACATGTATCCAATCCGGCAGCAAATGAATGTGTATCAAAAACATGAACATCAAAATAATTGATGAATTTAATAAGTTTTTTATGAGGCCCGTTGTGTGAAAATAAAATAGAAACTAAACAACCAACAATTAATCATTACTCATTATTTTCAAAACTTAGTTATATGCATTCATGCACTAAAAATTGTCTAAAATATAATGACTCATTTTCAAATTACAACATGACTCAGAAAAGTAAGAGATTTCATAAACTTAATAATAAGTATTATTAATTGATGAGAATATCATTTAGTCCAAGACAGAACAGAAGACCAATCAAAATAAGTATAATTAATTGATGAGAATACCATTTATTTTTTAATTTATTATCATTTTTCATTTACTCGGGGCTTTATAAATTATTGTGAATAACTTTGTAATTATTTTAGATGATTAATTTGAATAACAATTATTATAATTTAATATTTATAGGAAATAAATATATAAATAATTATTTATATTATAAATGTGTTCGAGCCGTGTCGTGTCCTATATTTTTTAAAATAAGCGTGTTCTCGTGTTCATGTCGTGTCGTGTCGTGGCCCGAGTCCGTGTCGGTGCAACTTAGCCTGCAATGTTAACTCCATATAAGTCAACAATAAAAACGAAAAACAATCGGGATAAAAATATATTACCAAATGCACTTCTCTATTTTAAATATTTCGAGTCAAAGGAAATAAGCACAAATCTCATATCTTCATTTAACTGTAAAAAAAATATAGAAGTCAAATTATACTATTTTGATTTTAAAAATAAACATAAAAACAGATATAAAATATAATTTCATATAAAAGGGACTCGATGTAATGCAATGGCATATAAAGTTAAAAAAACAAAACGATCAATATAAAAATTATTCTCCAGCAACCTTTTCAACCAAACATGTCATAAATTCTTGATTTGTGGATTATTTATGTTCCATATCTATACCTATATATTATAGATGACCTAACCGTTGTTGTACAGGCCATTTAGCACCGTTTGATTTGTCTTCTCTTTTTTTTTCTATTTCTTCTTCTTTATTTTCTTTTGATATATTTTATTTCTTGGTTTTGTTTTATTTGCCTTTTCTTTTTTCTTTTCTATTTCTTCTTCTTAATTTTCTTTTGATTTTTTTTCTTTTTTTGGTTTTGTTTTTAATAATTCGTATATAAAAAAGTTATTTTAAATATCAAATCAATTAGTATAATTTTATTTTTCAAAAGTTGTGATTGATTATTGTTTAGCAAAAAAATTAAATTTTAGAAAACCTAATTCATTACTGTAATTTTTTTCTTTATAAAATTATATTTTAAATTATAGTATTATTTATTCTTAGCATATTAAAAAATAATAATTATATTTATTTAAAGAATGTATTTTTTTAATTCTTTCTTTGTAATTTACTTTATATTTCTCTCCACGAACCAATAAACTCCGTCATCACAAATTTTTTGGTTTTAAGAATGAAATTCATTTTTCTTTCTTTTTTGTTTTTCTCTTTCATATTTTAAATTCTTATTTGAGATTTTTGTCCTTACTTGGCAGCTGTAAAACTTATCGTTTAATTTTTTTATTTAAAATATATTTCTTTGGTGTTTTAATGTTTGGTTCTTTTTACTATATTTTGGATTTTAAATTTTTTTCTAATGTATTTTTTTAGTTTTAATTTAAAATATAATTCTTAAGTAAATAAGTAAGACTCAAGTCTTAAGGTAAAAGAATATTATATTGTATAAAGAATTATTATTTCAGAATACCTAATCTAATAATTTCAAAATGTTTATAATATGAATGTCTATTATTAATTAATGTATATTACGTAAAGGAAAATTGTATTGCATAAATAATAATTATTTAAAGATACATAATTTAATGTATTTACCTATATAATATATGAAAGTTTAGAGAGTCAAAAAGGATAACATTTTTTTTTCACTTGATAGAACATACAATTGTTATATCACGGATCAGGTCACTGACCATATGAATACATTAAATTAAAATTTCAGATATATTCCATATAAAATAAACATACATCAATATATAAATATATTAAATAATATTAGGTTGTCCAACTAAGTACATTTACGTAATATTCAAAGTGTATTTTATATTTGTATATTGAGGAAAATTGGCACCCTATATTACATATAAAATTAGCATACACCAATATATAGATATATTAAATATTATTAATTTGCCCTACTAATTACATTTACGTAATATTTAAAGTGTATTTTATATTTTTATATTTAGGCAATTTGACACCCTAACCGTTAACCGTTAGTCAGACTCCATAAAATTATTATTACTTTTTTTAAATCTAGGAGACCTACAAAAAATTGCTTAAAACCAAAACAAAACAAAATAAAATCCCAAAGTATAAACTAAAAAAGAACCCTATTATTAAAAGAAAACACTTAAACCTTTTGGAGTTGCCTAACGAAACATACCCCGTTAGGTTATCTAACATAAAAAATTTTATTTTATATTATCCATGTATTAGTTGATTCAATGTTACAATGCAATATTATTTTTATATAATACAAATAATTAAAACCCAATATCTAAAATTTTAATTATGAGAGTGAATTAATGATATAGCATGATTAATAGAAATGATTATTAATAAAAATATACAACTCTTTTATATTTTTCAATTTTATCTAACATTTTATAAATTAATTAAAAAATTACTGAATATAAATTTGCCCCACAACAAAATGCGTGTCAATTCTAAGTAATAATTGAATGGTCATAGCACCATGTTAGAATATCTATAAGGTTATCTCCGTAATTTAAATATTCACTAGTTTGGGATAGTAATTCGCAAAATAACTAGTTTGGATCACAAGAATGATAAATTTTTTAAGTATTAGTGTGCAACAGTAATATGTTGTTTGACGTGGACTTTATAGATAATACGTCAAGTTGGAGCGTTAGTGTTGTTGATATTGATTGCGGGCTAAGACCGTGTGTCCTACTTTTTATGAAATTAGTGATTTGGTTGACGATTCTTATTTAACAACATGAGAATATGTGGTTTAATTATATTTTGGGCAAACACTTGTGTTAGGTCAAATTAACGGGTCATGATTCGTTAGATTATTTGACCCGATATTATAATGTATTGTTTTTTTTTTAATTGTGATGTATTGATTTTTGTATTGTAAAGTATTAGTTTTTCATAAATCTCTAACTCATATTATGATGTATTGGTTTTTGTACTGTGATATATTTGTAATATGATGTATTGTTTTTTTTTATTATAATGTATTGATATGAAAATTTGGCCTAATGGATGATCCGTTAGTTCGGCCTAATAAGAGTATTGCCCTATATTTGATAATGTTTTTATCATATAACTTTATACTTTTTATTATATATCAGTTATATATTTAATCGATAGTTTTATCTTATAAGTCTAATATTTTTATTAAGGACAATTTTACATGATCCATTAGATAAATATTCTATCTAAATATTATGGGGAAAACATTAATTTCTCATCTAATCAGTTATATTCTTATTTAATCTAAACTATTACATAAGAATACTATTTTAGCCTATTAATCTTTTTTTATTCAAAAATTTAATACAATAAAAATTTGTACTACTTCATGACATTTGCATGCTATTCACCATCACTGTCACCAACCTTTATCGGTCAAATTTCATACTACACTATGAATTTACTACACAATGCAATTTTATATTAATACTTGTATATAGTCGAAATTACATACTACTAGTTTTTATACTATTAATCTTCATAAAGAAAATTTTATACTACACTGTGAAATTTCATAGTATGTCATGTAATTATTTTATGCAATATGTCATACTAAAATACAATCTTTTTTTAACAAATTTATTTTTTAAAATTCTCATTTCATACTATATATGAAATTCAAGCTGATATTATGAATTTCATACTAACTCAACTAAAATTCACAAAATCAATAAAACTTCAGACTTCTTTATTTTAAAATTCATACTACCATTATCAAATTATATACTAATCCTACCAAATTGCAAACTACATTATGCAGTTTTTCTTTCTTTTTTAATATTGTTTGTCGGGAATCAAAGTCAAACTTGGGTGTCAAGTAGGGGTGAGCAAAAATACTTGGTACCCAGTCCCGGACCCGAAATCGCTTGGGGCTCGTCGGGTCCAGTCCCGGAACCGGTATTGACTACACCGGTTTTGGTTTCAATTCTTGGAACCGGTTGTGATCGGTTCTAGTTCTGGGTCTAACTTTCAAGACCCGGTACCCGGTGGGACTGGTTCCAGGATTGGGTACTCGTTGGTACCGGTTCTTGAATCGGGTACCCGATACCAGATCTTTAATATAGAGTCAGACATTATAATATTCAAACCTCTTTTGGGTTAAAATATGTAATTGGACTAGTAATTAATAATATTTTGTGAATTTGTGATCACTTATTATCAGCAAGTTTGAAAACTTTGTACTAGTGAATGTTGTGGACTTGTTATTATATTATGTATTTGTGGATTTATTTTCATGAAGTTTGGTTTTGTAATGTTATATAATTGATGTAGTTGGAAACTTAAAGTTTTTCTATATTGTAAATTTATTTTTTGGCAAATAGCAGGAAACTAATACTAGTACAGTGTGCACTTTATTTTAGGTAAGACCACAATATAGCAGGGAGCTAAGGTATACGTAGTTTAACTAATTTGTTATTATAAACCTTAAAAAAAAATTCAAACAAGGACCTGGTACCTGGTTTTGGAACTGGTTCCCATCGGTTGTGGGACTGGTTCCAAAAACTTTAGACTCGGTTAGTACCGATTTTGGGACCGGTTCTCTTTTCTTGGACCTGGTTTTGATTGGTTACGGTTCCAAGATAATTTATCGGGTATTTGGTTCCACTCACCTCTAGTGTCAAGTGCTATGAATTAATCCAAAATCTCCAGAAGCAATAAAAATAAAAAACTCACTTTCATCTTATAATCACAAAACAGATGATTCTAATTCCTTTTCATACTTAACTCACAATTCATTTTCCGCTCAAGAAATCAATCGCTTTTCATGTAATATAACATCTTTGTCCTCTACACAAAAAACACAATTCAGCAGTTGTAAATAATTTGAGGACTCAACACTCAAAAAGGTATTTTGTTTGTTTTAACACCAATCAGCCTCTCGCCCAAAAATTGAGGGATCAACATCCAATTTTGTTGAGAACATCATCATCGCCGCCCTACCAGAAAAAAGAATCGCAAGATTCATGAACCGGTGAAGTTGAATTCGCCTTTGTTGCTCACCTATAGCTGTATCTGGTTTAAACGTGGAGGTTTGTCTATAACGAGAGGAATCCTCTGCTGCTCGTTAGTAGCTGAATTACTGACAATGAAGACACCCGCCCTGGTTTGTCGATCTGTCAAGCTCTGCCTTTAAGTGTGCATATGCGAGTGCATTGGTGTTGCGTTTGGGTAAATGAATTGGAAATAGTGGCTCACACGAATGTCTGGATGAAAATATGTCAATTTATTAGGTGGACCTGGGTGCACCTTGATAGGTGCACCCTGTTTTACGTGATGATATCTGATAGTTATACGTGATGATATCTGATAGTTATACGTGATGATATATGGTAGTTATACGTGATGATATGTGTCAGAAATCTAGAGTTTAGGGTTTACTTTTTCATTTTAGGGTTTAGTTTTACATTTTAGGGTTTAGTTTTCCATTTTCAGGGTTTAATATTTCATTTTAAGGTTTAGTTTTTTATTTCTTTTAATTTAATTTTCCATTTTATTTCTATCATTCTGCCAGTTATATGTGATGATATGTGTCAGTTATATGTGATGATATGCGATAGAAATTTAGGATTTAGAATCTAATATTCAATTTCAGGGTTTAATTTTTTATTTTAGGGATTGATTTTCTATTTTTAGGGTTTAATTTTTCGTTTTAGGTTTATTTTTTAAATTTTAGGATTTTAAACTTTAGATTTAGAATTTCAATTACTTGTGATGATATGTATCAGTTATATGTGACGGTATGTACCAATTATATGTGATGATATGTACCAGTTATATACGATGATAAATTAAATTATAGGTGCACCTGAGTCCATGGTATATTGTCCCTGAAAATATCGCATTGTTTTGGGTGAAGGTGGAAGGGAGCAAGAAGAGAGATAAGAGTGCGAGATGCGAGAGAGGGGGCGATGGATGAAAAGGTTGGCTTGTATATGGTATATATAATTGATTATGATTTAGGTGCAAGGGTATTTTGGACCATTTATGTTATAATTTATTTTTAATGAGATGCATTTGACTATATGGGAATAAAATAAAGTTAGATGATTATTTGAGAATTAAATATAATCTAAGTGTAATATATGGGGATTATCCCCTTTCCAAACACTATTTATTTAATTTATAACTTTTGAAGTTAAGCACTTCTGTCTTTGCTTTATTAAACCTTGTAAATCCTATTGTAATTGTATTAATATAATAATAAACTAGCATAATACAGGGGTATCGAGAAAAAAGCATAAATACATAAAATTTATAAAAATAAATTATTTAAAAAAATATTGTTAACTTTAATTTTTGAAAATCTTCATTGTTAGTTACATTAACTGTCTTATTAATAATAATATCATGTTCGTCGTAGTAAAGAACTTTCAACTTCTTACAAAATCGGATTAAACAGTTAATGCCGTCTCAATAAAATAGGTTGACTTGGGATCAATATTGTTGTAGTGTGATTTTTTTTAAATGTTAATTTGACTACTAAACGGTAAATTAACTACATATCAAATATATGATAATAATATTACTAAATTTGATATATTTTATCATGAATGCTAGTTTTATATCATATAAACCAAAAAGAAATCATCAACAATATATAAATCAATTTAGAATATTACATATATATATATATATATATATATATATATATATATATATATATATATATATATATATGTATATATATAATGGATAGCAGATTAATGAACCGTTAAAGAGTTCAAAGGTAAGTTTTGAGTATACACTTTTAAATATAAAAAAAGTTTTAGATTTTGTACTTTTAACATATATCTATCACTTAAAAACGATATAACTTGTCAATACAATATTATATATATAGCTGAGTTTCAATGAGAACCCAACCTTGTATGAGAACCCCACCTTTATATGTGAACTAGTATTTTTTTATGTCGTCGGTGTTTTTATTATATAATCGTCGTACTATTATATACATAACAATGATTTTATTATATAATTTGAGTGCTTTTAATCATATAAGTAAAAATACAAATAATCTGGTTAATCAATCTAATTAGATATTAGGCACAAAATTAGACTTAGATTCTCACATATGGTTCTGATATGAACCCTTCATGATATATATTAACCTAATTATTGGACGTGTAAAATTAGATAAAATGAATCAATTGTATATTTAACTATGATCTTATGTTATTTATGAATAATAAATTAATTAATCAATAAAAATGCATTATTTAGTTAATATCTATCACATAAAAAAGTTAATACTTGCTAAAACATATGTTGGTCATATCATTTTAAAGTCTAAAATGGGAGAAATTGTAAAAGGAAAAGCAGAAAAGAAGATACAAATGAGACGATGGAGACGGTAGAAATTAGGGTTCTCTTATTCATCAAATACCATTTATATAGGGTATCAAATACATGTTTCCATAATATATAAAGATAACAAATACCTAAATTGTCCTTCATCAATTACTTGTTGATGAAGACACACTAATTGTGTTTATCCTTCAACACTCCTCCTTGTGCCAAGTCAAAGGGTGAAATGGTGTTTCATTGTTGCATCGTTAAAACCTTGTCAAGCAACAAAATCCAATGGAAAAAATAAAACTTGGTCTAAGGAAAAATAGTACAACACACCTATGTTGAGACTCCCCCTAAAGTCTACAACTCTCTTTGATATGTACATCTATCAAGAGAACTTTGAAAGTTTCCACTTCCTCAATTTACTTGATTCTTGAGAAAATGCATAGTTGTTGGTTGTAGAAGAGTTGTGGTGATATTACTCGTATTATCACATTTTCTCCAGTGATAGAGTTCAAGCCACTATTATCAGATATATGAATGATCATAATATTTACCATTGATAATCATGAACTACTACATGTATGATAATGGTCTCTTTACATGGATCGAATGAGTAACCAACATCAACGATACTTTTGGCGTTTCACAGTAGGAAGTAAACTCAACATTTTCTTTAGGGGTTACAAGACCATCTGCAGTCCCAATTATATTTGTTAATGGGAAAAATAAACTCACGTCAATGGTTTCTTTTAGGTATCAAAATACGTTTCGATTCGATTCCAGTGACATTGCGCTTTCTTAAGTTAAATAAAGATAAAAATTTTGAGAAAGTAATATTTGGTCAAGTGTATTAGTAATGGTACAATAATGCGCATGTTGTACATAAGAAGGGAATTTCAGCACCTACCAGTTCTCCGTCATTCCGCTAACGAAATTGATCTTTCCTTATATCTTCACTTTGGCCAATCATAGGAGTGCTAGCATATTGCACTCATCCATATTTAATCGCCTTATTATCTTTTGGATATATGCAAATTGTAAAATTTAGTATTCCACAACCTCGGGTTTAGTTTAAAACCTTAACACAACCGAGTTCTCACATGATTCATTATCTCAAATTTAAATTTCAAATAACTAGAGATATCTCTTATTTCATTAAGAGTTAATATTATGTTCCTTTCATCGACATATACAATTATAATCGCAAATCTGAAACTTATTTTCTTTATAAATACGCAAGGGCATAGATTATCTTTTCCCAATCAAGTAGTCACTAAGATGGTTATACCACATCCGTCTAGATTGTTTTAATCCATAAAGCGAGTGTTTTAGTTTAATTATGCACTCCGTGGCTTAGAGTCACTTGCCTTGGCAAAAAAAGGACAGCAAGTACTTTCTTATATATCTCCAAATCATGATCCCCATAGAGATATGATGTAACCACATGTATAAGTTGCATTCTCATTCTTAAATTTCTAACATCTATTACGGGAGAGTACATATCCCCATAGTCAATTCTAGGGCGTTGTGAGAAACTTTATACTTCAAGTCTAGATTTGCATCTCATGGCTTTATTCTTCTTATTTTGCTTTCTGACAAAATTTTGTTTATGTCCTACAGGCTTTACACTTGGTGAGGTTAGCACTACCAGACCAAATACCTGTCTTGTTGGCAGTGAATTTAGTTCTACATGGATGGATTCTTTAGAATTAGGTCTATTTGCTCTTTGTTAACATTTCAATAGAGCGTGGTTCGATACAATCGTGCTCTATGATTCCTTGAGCAAAAATGTATATATATCATCAATGTGTGTGGAAAATCTTTCCATCAACTCATATAAACTCTCATAGTATATTGGGATTTCTTTATTCTCTGGAATCATATTAAAAATTGGTGCGTCCTCCAGTAATAATTCATGGACATAAGTATAACCAGAGATACTCACATGAGAAAAATTATGTTCATTGATGATCAATTGAAGTTGTGCCATACATGCCCTCTTATTCCTTGGGCGAGTATTGATCGAACCAAGTGACCTCCCCCTGTTCCTTTTGGGAGTCACGACCTCAACCATAACTCCACTAAGTATGGTTGCAATGTTTTAATCGGTGGCATTGTGCCCTTTATGGGGACTTTTAACCTTGCAGACACATTTGAAGCTGATATATATATGATCTCGTCACTTTAGAAATTGAGTCTTTTATACTTTGAAGACCAATTGTTCACTTTACTTTACTTTCTCGTTACATTGTGAAATGTGGTGATCATAATGAGATATAGTATGAAACTACTCATGTCGTTCCATTAGAAAATGCTTTTTCTTATCTCCCCCTAAACAACGGGAACACTGTCTCATTAGAGTGACAAATCTAAAGTTTTAGCGGTAAAGAGATCGTCTGTCAAAGGTTTCAAACAGCAGATGACTGTTGGAGATTCATATCCAACATAAATACTTAATCGTCTTTAGAAACCCATATGAATGCACTGTGGGGGCGCAATAGGCACATATACTGTGTAATCAAATATGCGTAGATATGAATTATCAGGCTTATATCCAATTACCAACTGGTACGCAAAATACTTGATTAGCAGAGGTTCATAAACGAATAACACTACAAAAAAGTCCAACTTTATATGCTGACGCCCATATCCATCAGTATATAGAATATTGACGGCCTCCTGAAGGATATTGGCCGTCAACATTCTCGTGGTCAGTATTATAATATCCTGACGGGTAAATGTCACCGCCAGTATTCGTGACGGCTTTCGTGACGGCCAGGGCCGTTAGAAAATGGCCATCAGTACTCCTGGCGGAGCTTACATCCTGACGGGGTTGATCGTCAGTATTCCTGACGATCAAGAGGTCATCAGTATTGCTGGCGGTTTGTAAGCCGTCAGCAAACCATAAAATATACTAACGGCTCCCTCCGTCAGTAGGCCGTCAGTAAGGAATTTAAAATATTATAAAAATCTCTGATATATTAATTAATAATTAAATTAAAAAAATAATAAACAAATAAGATTTTAGATAATCCAAAACAAATTATCCAATATTCAGAAATCAAAACAAGTTATCCAATATTTCAAAATCAAAATAAATTATTCAGATATTTCAAAGTATAAAAAAATTTTGAATTCTCCATCCATCTAATTATTATCACCATCGAATGTCGGATCAGTAGGAGGCTAACGAGACATGGCCAGGGCAACAACAGCTTCAATCTGCTGACAGAGCGCCAAATGGGAACGCTCCTGCTCCTCGCGGATCCGCTGAATTGATTAACATGAATTTGTCTTGATTTTTTTAGTATTTTAGTTAATTTTTATTATTAGTTTTTATATAAGTTGGATAGATTGAGCATATTTTCATATTTATGTGTCTCCGGCTTATTTTACCATATTTTAATCATAATTAATTAATTTTATATTTATTTTAGGTATTTGAATTATTTTGATTTGGAGATAGTCAAGGGTGGGCCTACAAGTGGAGTAATAGCAAAATTGGGCCTCGATTTGAGGTATTACAGCTGACACTGGGTATGTCGTCGACACCGTGTTACCCAGTGTCGACTGCTTGATCGACTGACTGGCAGAAGGGTTTGCGGTAAGAGAATTCATGCATTTTCTCATTCGAAGGATGAAATTCTTCATTGTTTATTAGTAAGCTTTCAATTTCCTTTCTTTTATTATTCTAATTTCTTGTTTGTTTTGATTATGAGTTTTTCGTGTTGGGTATGTGATGTTCTTGATTTGTAGTTATTTTTCTTGAATTTCTCATGGCTTTGTGTTATATAATTATTAGATATTCATATAATTATAGTTAGTGTTATTCAGTGCTTATTTTCCCATTGTTGCTTTATTTCAAACTTTTTGTCTCTTTAATTATGTGTATGCTTGCGTTGAGTTTGAATTGTTGCGTTACTTGATGATTCATGTTTAGAATTCATGGGTCTAGTGCCTAAATGGTTTTAGAACCATCAATTGGTATTGTTAGATCTTTAATTTACAAGTTGGGATTGACAATCACAACTTGTAGATTAAGTGTTCGATCAAATGTCAATTGATCGTGGAGATAATTCTAGAGCTCTAGACCTCCGTTTCATTAATCTTTCCAAAATCTTTTAATTTATTTCTCGTCATTTAAATCACCGTCTTAGATATTATAACTTAAAACCAGAATTTGACCGCGTATTTAGAATAGTTTTTTTTTTCTTATTTTCTTATTCATGAGTCAAAAACGAAAATTTGCTTCAAATTAGTCTTTCTCGAGAGATTCGACTCGAATCAACCTTTTCACTTACAATTGCTCCGTTCTCTTGCGGACGAACTCTTTCTTTAAGGGTGTCCAATATATAAAATGATTTAATAATAGTAATTAATAAAATAGATATTAGACACCCTTGATATATCGTGTCTAATATCTATTTTATTAATTACTATTGTTAAATCATTTTATATATTAATGTTTAGAACAAATTCGTTAATAATTATTAGTTACTTACTTTGAGATATTCAAAAGATATCATACTCTCAACCCGTGTCGCATTGTACTGGTGTCTAATCAATGTTTATTAATTCTTAGTATATAATTTAATATTTTTATGTTTATATTGTATAAATTACTAATATTTAGTTGCATACTTAGATTATTGTAATAACTCATATTTACCTATATGTAATATTTGGGGTTTATTAAATAAATAATATGTTTTTTATTCAAAATTGATAAAATAATACCAAAATTTTTTTTGAAAAAGTAGGTCGGGACGCCACTGGGAATGGCGTCCCTGTCACATTCTAGGTATACAAAAAGAACCGTTCTAGAATGTGAGCGGGACGCCACTCCCAGTGGCGTTCCGAACCTAGAGTACATTCTAGAAGGTATAAATAAAGAACCGTTCTAGAATGTGGACGAAAAAAAATTAATTGACATTTTCCAAAAATTAATAATTTCCTCATTTACAAATAAAATCAATTTTATTAAATAATTAACAACTAAACAAGAAACGAATAAATTTTAATTCTCACTTAATTAATGATTTCTCACAAAATAAATAAATTAAAACTTTTTTTTTGACATAATTAATAATTTCATATAAATATTATTTTTCACATAATTAAGAATTTTACACAAAATAAATCACAAACATATAAATTCATAAACATATAAATTATTTATTATGTAAAAAATTATATTTGTTAACATGTCAATTGATTTATTTTATATAAATTGATTTATTTTGTATAAAATTCTTAATTAAGTGAAAAATTAAATTTACATGAAACTATTAATTATGTGAAAAAAGTCTTAATTTATTTATTCTGTGAGAAACCATTAATTAATTAAAAATTCGAATTTATTCATTTCTTGTTTAGTTGTTAATTATTTAATAAAACTAATTTTATTTGTAAATGAGGAAATTAATAATTTTGGGAAAATATCAATTAATTTATTTATACCTTCTAGAATTTACTCTAGGTCCGGGACGCCACTGGGAATGGCGTCCCGCTCACATTTCAAAACGGTTCTTTATGTATACCTTCTAGAACCGACCTACTTTTTGAAGAAAAAAAATTAGTATTATTTTATCAATTTTGAATAAAAAATATATCATTTATTTAATAAATCCTAATATTTGAAACTTCAAAAGTAAAATTATTTTAAATCCTATTATCAATAAAACTTATTTAATTATTTTCATAATAAAGTTTTTTTTTGAATTAAAATTATTTCATATGTAGTTTGTCTTTTAATTAAAACTAGTGTTGTACCCGCGTTGCACGATAATTTTTTATTTTATTTTATCTAAAATAAAAATAATTGTTTTAAATGTAAAATATTTAAATAAGTAATTGTATATATGTATACTTAAGTTATATATAGCTGTGTGTGTGCTTGTGCGTGTGTATATAGGTAAGAACCATAACTGATTCTCACACCAGAGATGGTTTTACCATAACCGCTCCCTACATATAAATCATCTAAATATTATTTAAAAATTGAATAGTATTCAAAATGATATAACCTGATTCATAAAGTAATTGTTATTAGATGAAATTAACTTTACAAATTATGATAAATTTCTTTATACACAACATTTGTAGTTTTGTTACTACGCTTATTCTCATCATCGTCGATCAATATTTTTAAACTTTTATGATTGGTCACCCTTGATATAGCAATGTACAACTGACTATGACTAAAAATTGGCTTCTTCAAGAAAATTCCAACGTGAGAGAGAGATTGTCCTTGAGTCTTGTTGATTATCATAGCATATGACACAATTAGAGAAAAATTTAACTTGAAAGACAACCTCAGATTGGATGGTGTGACAGTCATTCTAGGGATTAACAACAATTCACCTGCACTGCTTCCTTAAGAAATATTAGCCTATACAATATGATCGTCAAGCTAACAACCAACCTTACACAACACAAGGGAATGATCGATATTTCTCAACAACATGAGTGGAATTATAATTTTTAGCTTTAGCTCATAGTTCGATCATCCATAACATTGAATGGTATTTAGAAACTCTGGTGAGTGGACGTCCTACAATATGTCAATGTTTGAATCGAATTTGCATGCATTATCAGAGCTAAGATATACTTTACATTCTCCATCATTTTATGACATCATATATTTATTAATCAAATCGACGATATCAAGTGTTGGGGAAAGAATAGCACGACCCTCCAAATAAGCGAAGCATTCAGTACTTTTTCCAAATTGTGTATATGTGCTCTCCACAATTGACGGAACATGGTCACATCATATTTCAATAATAGATAAATTGAATTTCAATTTGAACGACACCATCAATTGGTCCTCCAACTATTACATCTCCTATACTATTTATCGAGTTGACAAATTTCTTTAACTTAACACAATTGGGATCTGAATTGTGATTTTTTAGTACCACATTCTTGGTCTACTTCAAAAATATATAATGAGTCCATAAATGCGAAGATTTGATCACTGTGGGAACTATGTCTGGTCTAGTGCCATTTGGAACCGACAAAATTTGATGAAAATTTCCACCAAGAATTATTATTTTGCTACCAAATGGAAACTGCGTATTATAATTATTTTGCGATCTCATCACGTCTTTTAATGTTTTGTCCACAGTTTCAAAATAATGATTATGCATCATTGGAGTTTTGTCCCAAATAATGAGGTGCACATCCACCATTAATTTTGCAAGTGGAGTACCAGTAATGATCGAAATCTTGGTGGATATTAAAAGTAACCCTAAATCTAGAATGCCCAGTTCGTCCTTTCGAAAGAAGAAGAGAAGTTATGTCGTTAGATATTACATTAAGAACAATTTCGCTGTTAGATTTAACAGTTGTAGAAAGCGTCCTCTGTATGTATATATGAAAAATACACCACCCTTAGTTAAATTTAGTGCATCCATGACTTTATCAATCTTGGCGGAATATAGTAAATTCGTACCAATGAAAACAAATCTAGTTTCCTAGGTGTCCATTCTTTTGTTTCTAAGTACTAAAAAATGTTTTAAAGAAACTCAACATAAGGCAAACTCCGTGATTTCAGATTTTTCTTATTTGCCTCGAACCAAACTAAAACATGCTATGGTGTTTTGACTTGCATTTCATTGCGTTCAACTGATCATTATCATTATACAATACATTATGCTCTTTTGGAAGATGAAAACTCAAACACATGATAGGTGGAGTTTTATACTGAATTTCATAAACTAATGTTCTCCATGCCGCTTCGCATGGAGAAATGTAATGACAATCATAATACATGTTGATCTCATCAATCTTTTTATCCTCTGCATCCCCACATTTTTTCTATTGAATGTTATAGTGAACCTATAGTTACGTTTATTAACATATTTGAACAAATACTTAAATCTAAACTGGTTACACTATTTAATATTTATATAAGCTACACAATTCAGTAATAGATAAAATTTATATGAAACGACCCTCTGGAGAACCGCGAGTAAATGTCGCGGGCAAGACAATATGAGTACCAACACTTAAGCCATCTGTTTCACCTCATAACACTACATCAACAATCCCACTGTACATCTCACTTCATAATTTTTTGATGAGTTCTGACGTACCACAATTTTGAAGATTCAATAATCGTATATGCATCAATTATGAATTTTTGTGTGAGTCGTCGACTATATAGAATAGTGAGTATCTCCGTGTCTCCTTCATGCAATCGGTGAGCAAAGAACTCCACCAGGTTCACATATTGTTTACCCTTACCTTTAGGTTTTCGAGGTTCAGAAAAAAGATATGACTTCCTTGTAGTTGTTTTCACCACATGGAAATAGTAACGGATAGTGTAGAGCAACACACGAAGGATGCAACTCGTTGATACGTTTCAAATTACCAGATCTCTTTTCTACTACAATTCTCTTACTATTAATTAAGGTAGCAATTCTAATTATGTTAACAAAACTCCTACATAATTAAAAGAAAAACTAAATCATCATTAATATTAAACATTATTTATGAGACCAATTCAAGTAAAAAAGTATTGAATCAAAATAATATTCGATAGATAACATGTTGAAAAGTGACAAATCTGATATTGTTGGATTCACAATAAAAAAACAAAATTATATATATATATATATATATATATATATATATATATATATATATATATATATATATATATATATATATATTCAAATGATCTTATTAACTTTTTCAATATTAATTAGGGTGTCAATCCTAATTATGTTAAGAAAACTCCTACATAATCAAAATAAAACTAAATCATCATTAATATTAAACATTATTTATGAGATCAATTCAAGTAAAAAAGTATTGAATCGAAATAATATTTGAAAGTTAACATGTTGATAGCCAATAAAATAAATACTGAATTATGTTTTCATTTTTATATAATTTAATTTAAAAAAGTGATCAAATTATTTTTGAGAAAAAGTGACAACTTTGATATTATTGGACTCACAAAAAAACTAAAAAATATAAAATAAAATAACAAGAGCCTCACAATACAAAATAATATAAAAGTGATTATATATATATATATATATATATATATATGTATATATCACTCCTATATATTAATGCAAAATCCCCCTAACCTATGTGTCTGCTTCCCATACTTCGTTAGCTTTGGCAAATATTTTGGTGCTTCGGTATCATCCAAGCCTAATATTAATCTAATTTAGTATTTTTCCTTTTTATATATTTACCTACTTTAAGACTTTACTAATATTATATTTTGCCTAATTCAATATTATTCTTTTATTACATCTTACCTACTATAATATTTTCCTTAACACCAATTCAATATCTTACTTTTATTCTTTTAATATAAAAATATAAAAAAATTATATCTAATTAGAAAAAATCTATATAAGTTGAATTAATTTTTTTTTACAAGAAAAGTTYAAATAATTTTATTATAATTCTAAATATTTATATAAAAAAATTTGAGTTATATAAAATTATTACAAAAGGGAAATAAATATAAAAATATAATCTTAATTTTTTTTAACTAACCACAATATAATAAATTGAAAATAATATTAAAATATATATATATTAAAAACTATTGTTATACCAAACAAAAAATAAAAACAAAGTGAAACAAAAAAGATAATATAATACTAATACTAATAATAAATTATTATACCTAGAAAAATAAATATTAAATATATTCTAAATCTCTTTATCTAATTCAAATATAATGCATTGATACATATGTTATATATCTGCACGAACAAATTAGTATCTCAGCAGAAAAAAAAAACAAGAAATTAAAATAATATTACATATACTACAATTTAGATGCACGACATTTTTTCAATATAATAGTGTCTTATAAAATTTATATATCACATATTCACATGTAACACGCGAGTGTTGTATATTTTATATTTTTTTAAACTTAATTTTCTAGAACAAATAATGTTCTTCATATATCACAAATAACCAGTTTTACAGTAATTAGAACAAGTAATGTTCTYATTTGTGTGTAAGAATTATTTATTGTGAAAATAAAAAAATGAATGTTACGATTTGTATGTACCATTTTCAGTATTATTCTTTTGGTATTTTTAATGAGTATTACTCTTTCCAAATCCCGCATAATATGCGTGTGTCTGCTTCGCAT
>BMAC01000624.1:503307-527659 GCA_014905375.1 Phtheirospermum japonicum | reverse complement strand
GGTTTTGTATTAGGTTTTGTAAAACAATGTATTGTTTATGTACTATAATGTATTGATTTTTTGTAATAAATGTACGGTTTTTGTTATGCCATCACAAAAGTTATGAACTGTGTTTTCTTTTTGTCTAGCTATATATATATATATATATATATATATATATATATATATATATATATATATATATATATATATATATATAAAATTGAAATATAATAAAAGATAATTTAAAATTAAGAAATACTATAAAATATTTAATATTCATTACAAATATTAGTCGGTCACACAAATAAGAAACAAACTACTGAAGTTGTGATCTGCGATTTTTCATAGAATAAAATTCATCAATTATTGAATTAGTGTCAATCTTTTTTGCAAACTCTCTTTCAATGTAGACGATCATAGAATCTTCTAAGAACTCTGCTTCCATCTTATTTCAGAGAGGAGTTTTAAGAAGTTTCATAGGTGAGAATGATCGCTCGGTTGTTGCAATACAAGAAGAGTTAAAACAAGACGAATCAACCTATCAATTAAATGATAATGTTGTGACTTCTCTGTCTCTACTAATCGTCGACATAATTCAGAAATTGTTGAAATATTCTGAAACCTTTCATGACAAATAATATCGAACTTATAATACTCAAACTGACTTCTAAAATAATGTAGTTCTTGTCCACCAAAATCACTAGGATAAAATTTCTCCGCAAGATTATAAATATCATCACCATTAAGCTTAAAGTTATCTCGAGGTTCCAAGGCAGAGATAAGTCTAAGAAGTTCTACAGACCCGTCATTGAATCTGCTATCAAGCTCTTCAATTGAAAATCTATTGTAGCATTAAAAACATCAAAGCGATAATGGTGCTCAACTGTAATAGAATCCTTTTGTTGGCAGGAACGTCCTCTAGTGGATCTATAAAAAGCATTCATATCTGGTGTCTCAATACCATTTTCTTCAAAAACTGATTATACGCACATTAGAAGAACATCAAACCCTTAGGCTCTCAAAGTATGAAGCAAAGTTTTTGTAGTTGAAACAAAATCCATAGCATTTAAAATGTCTAAAGACTTCTCTTGCAAAGCTTGACAAAGCAAATTTGCGATCGCCATAATCTTATGCATCAAATATAAGATAAATATGAAATCAAATGATCTCATCGCAATCAAAGAACTTGTACCTTCCCCACGTACATAGTTAGAAGATGCTTCATCAACCATGAGTTCAAGCACGATAATAACAGAGTGATACATATCTATCATACTGCAAGTCGACTCAAATGAGAACTCCAACGTGTTTTGCCAGCTCGCTGCAAAGTACCAATTTGATTAAGTCTGGTACCTGTTTCACGGGTGCCAGTATCTACCATATTTGCAATTTCAATAGCTTGGGCAGGTTGTAACTCATGTGACGTTTTGGCGATGTCTTAATAAGATTACAAATATAAGTCAACTTTGAAAAAAAATAGCCATATAGAACTCTCCTTTTCAGCAGCCCCTACCAACGCCAATTGAAGTCTATGTGCAAAATAATGTACATAATATTCTTGTGGAGAGTCCCTCAGAAAAAGGGCCTGCAAACCGTTCCATGAGCCACGCATATTGCTATCTCCATCGTATCCTTGACCCCTGATATCTTTGATATGCAACTTGTTTCGACCTAGCACATTAGATGTTTGTTTCTTAAGTGTTAGTGCAGTGGTATCAGAAATGTGCACAATATCAAAAAAATGCTCTTAAGAAGCCTTCACGATCAACAAATCTCAACACGATAGCCATTTGCTCTTTGTCTGATATGTCTTTAGATTCATCAACCAAAAGACAAAATTTTGCACTCCCAACCTCTTCAAGAATTCTCTTTCTCACTCTCTCGACAAAAATATGCAAAATATCCTTTTGAATGTCTGGTGAAGTATATTTCGCATTCCCAGGTGCATTTCCTAAAACAACATTGTTAATGTTAACATCTATTTTTCCCATAAGCTTTATCATCTCTATAAGATTACCCTAATTTTTAGAAGATGAAGATTCATCGTGTCCTCTCAACGCACATCCTCGCAAACAAAGCCGACAGATACTTTCAATTGTAGTCGTAATCCTAATCGATTCCTTTTCAATTCTTCTGTTGTTTGTGCATTTATCACTTTATCAATGTGACCTCTTGGATTCATCAAAAGTCCCATCGATTGCACGACACTGTTATGTGGTGAAGTCGGACGTCCCACATGAATCAAAAAAGGACAATTTTTCTTATCATTCACTCTCTTCCAACCTCTAAAACCATCAACTGTAAATGTAGGATAACGAGCCTTTTTTCTTGGAAAAGAAAACAAGGGAAGCAAAAGGCCGCATCTTTAAGAGGAGAGTACTCTAACCAAGGAGATTGCCCATACCAATCTTTAAAAAATGCTCGGTTCTGGTCTCCAATCCTGGTTCTTGGAAACTCCATATCAGGTCGATATGCGTTCCTTAAGATATAAGCTCGCCTGATTGCGCCTCTTTCATTTGCAGGACATTGCCATATGGGAGTACGTATCGCTGGATCTAGTTGAACATAATCACTAATATCAGTTTCAAGTCTTCGATGCTTGGCTACATGTTGGTCATTAGACTTATCATGGCTTGAGACCTCGACATTAGATATAAAATGCTCCTCTGTGGTCGATGCATTAACTTGTGGGGAAAAAAATGAAGTTATAGTTCTTTTCTTGCCTCCTTGATCTTCCATTAGAAAAATCAACCTAGTTATTGAAAAGATACTCATTAACTAATAATTTAGCAAAAATGTATACTTCAATGAATAAATAACCACCAAAATAAATAATAGTCATTCACTGCAAATGAAACAACAAAATCAGGTTCACTAAACTATAAGATTTCACTGCAAATAACTTTTTTTAACATTATAAAGAGAGTTATGTTTCTTTACAAAAACAAATCAACATAAAAAGTTATAAGAAAACTCATAATTAGTTGAATGCAGACAGTTTATATTTTTTCACTTTCAGTTTCTTGTCCTTCCACTATTATCTTAAACGAGAATTATTTTAAGCAAATTCTACAAGCATAAATTAAAAATAATTAAAATGCTAGATCACAATTCACAAACCTTTCAACGACCAGATAAAAATAACCATCAAATCTAATTAAAAAAATCCCAAAATTTCTAACCCTAATTTCCAACAAGAGACAAATGGGAATTAGAAATAGGAGAAGAATTACCTTCGAAGCCACCTTACGAGTCTCACTGAAAATTTACTTGCTTGATATGGCCTCTGAGCGTCAATTTCGCAGATAGAATTTGGAAGCCAAAATTTTTCCTAAATAACTCACTGAGTGTAGGTGCAACAGATTTTCCCCCTTTTATTCCTCTGTTCACGTTTTTGATGGGAACTTAATTGTGAGCTCAATATTGACAAAGACTTATTAGTGGGTTGGGTTGAATTAATACTAGTGGGTTGGGTTGAATTAATACTAGGCTAGTTTAGTGGGCTGAAATATTATTTTATAGTGGGTTGGAAAAAAAAATTACAAGAGAAATTTTAATTGGTACTGGGCTGGAGCCCACCTCAGCCCTTGGGGTGGCTCCGCCCCTGGTTGTAGATTAATCATATTCCAATATTAATTTAGAGTTATCGTCGGTAAAAAAAAATACTATCGGACTTATATGATATCAAATATCAATATAATAAGAAAATTGATAAACAGGTCGCTAATATATGCGATCAAAAAGATTGACGCCTCAAGAATATGGGGTACTGACCTGAAATACGAAGTCAGCGACCTAAATAGCTTCAATTAACGTCACATCGACCTGATTGGTCTCCAAGAGCCTCCTAGCGACCTGATCGATCCTGCAAAATAAAACTTAAGACAAGGAGGTGGACGGCCCCGACGTAGGCCCTCCGATGCTTAAGTTAGTGAGTGCGAGAGATATTCGAGAGCTCAAAATGTGTGATCAAATCAACTTAGAGAAAAGAATGAGACATGAGTCCTCTTTAAACCATAATTTGCCGGGACCCCACAAGACAACCCATATTAGCAAGTTCAGGCCCAGAAATCATAAGGCTTAACACTCAACGCCGAGTTGGTATAATGAGACCCATACCATAAGAGCTCGCATCTCCTAAGGAATAACTCCTAAAGGAGAGGTCACCATAAATCCACAAATCTATAAATCCATAATAATTAGAGAGAGAGATATAGAGGGCCGGAGAGAGAATAATATTAGCTCCATGATAGAGAGAGCATGAGATAAATTATGAGAGTTATGAGAGAGAGATGTTAAGCTTGAGAAATAAGGCCTTGAACCTCCTATTTATAAGATTATTCAGACTTATCCACCAAGCAATAGGATTCCTTCATAAGGTGGGACTAAATCTTCTAATTATGCCCAATCTCCATAATTAGAAAATATTCTCATATTAGGATTCTTACTTTCCATAATTCCATAATAACTTTAAAATCATATTACCATATACGCCAGGACCTAGAACCTTCCATCATTTCGTTACTTTCTTACCATATATAACCAAGCCGACATTTTGTGTCGCATCAGCTAGTCCCTCATATTCTAGCTGATTGAGGTACGAAATCAGGTAGAATATATAAGAAATAAAGACAAAAAGCCATAAACCATTTACTCGACCCAAAACAGATCGGTCAAAAAGTCATTCCATACCATAAACCATAGCCATGAAGTATTACTTAAGCATCGCCTTATAACCATACACCATTTCGTTAGCTCGCCAAGACCCCATACCATAATCCATAATAGCCCAGATCTCAATACCGAGCTGTTATAATACCATTTACTTGATAAGAACTCACCACCTTACATAAGAACTCGCCCCTCTTATATGAGAGATCGCTGGCACCACAAACAGCTCGCCCTCCTCGCATAAGGATTGCACCTTCTAGAAGAAGAGTTCGCTTACTAAATACACACAACACCTGCATGTTATTTACCTAAGATAAGGTGGTTGAGAAAAATCACCATACACCATAGTAAACCAGAACCATATAAAACCAAAAAAAAAATAAATTCAGTCCCCTAAGTCTTAATAATTTGAACCGAATAAAACACTTACACCATGAACAAACCACAGTGATTGAGAAAAATATGTAATCAAATATATCTTTCCTAGAAGTGACCTCAAATATGTAAATCAAACATATTCAAGGTCATGAAAGAACATGTAAGTCAAACATGCTCTCCCACTGAACCATTTATTCCCACATCCATAGAAACCATAAAACCATAAGAATGTCATAAAGTGACCCAAAATTTCCATTATAAACAGGTGCCCGCCCACAAGGTAGACGTGTTCAGACGGTTCGAACTGCCGGTTCGGTTTCGGCAGAAACCTCGAACCGAATCGTGAAATCGGCCAGTTTGCGGCGGTTTGCAAACCGCCGGTTCACGGTTTGGTCCCGGTTCGGTTTGGACGGGTTTTTTTTAATATAAAAATTCATATGTTTTGGATTTTTGAAGTTAAAATATATTTTTAAAATGTATCAAATGAGAAAAACTATATAAGAAGAACTTTAAAATTTTGAAGTTAGTGGAAAAATATAACAAATACTTTGAAATTTTGAATGTATTAAAAAAATATAAAATTGAACCATTTAAAATATTTGAAGTTCAAATAAGAAAAAAATTATATTAGAAGAATTTTAGAATTTTGAAGTTAGTGGGGAAATATAACAAATACTTTGAAAATTTAAATTTATTAAAAAAAATAAAATTGAACCATTTATAATATTTGAAGTTAAAATAAAAAAAATTATATTAGAAGAATTTTAATAAATTCAAAAAAAAATTAAAAAGAAATTGGACTTGAAATATTTTTAAATATTTGAAGTTAAAATTTGAAATTTTAATTTCAAATAATTGAAGATAGTTGCCTACGTATCCCTTACCTTGGAAATCAAAGTTCACGTAGTTCTCACTTACCTTGGAATCGGAAGCGGTGGTGCGGGGAGTACCATACTCATCCATTTACCGACTCGTTGCTAGATCCCGTAATAACATAATACGTCTCGCTCTCTTCATCTTCACTAAGAACGTTTTTTTTGTTTCCGTCGATCGGCATTGACCCAATCATGCAATAACACTTGACACTCGAGATTGTGAGGTGTAAGTTTGGATCTCCGCTCGTCCAGCATATACCCCCCTTCACTGAATGCTTGTTCAACTGAAATGGTTGATACGGGAACGACCAATATCTCCCTCGCAATGATGTTAACAACGGGATAAAGTGATTTCCTCGATGCCCACTAATTCAAAATATCAAACTCGCTGTCGGCTTCATTTTCCCCCAACGTTCCATACTCAAAAGGTATTGTTAGATAAGCTTCAAGTTCTCAATAAGGGTTAGAATCGAATGAATAACCCGAATGCCCCATTCGTGACTTTTTTGTTTCAAAAAATCTTGAAATCCTTCAATTTCATCGTCGCTGTCACCACTTCTAGTAGAAGTCTGTCGCCCGGAACTCATAGGAAGAGGATATCAAAACTTATACTATATTCTTTAAATATATCATATAAAGACTTTTTCACATTTTGAATAATATTTTCAACGGAAGGATATTCATACTCTTCAAACTGCAATAAAGCATCATAATAACTATTAAGATAAAATTCTAAACCACTTTCTCTATTATTATGATCTAATAATGCAGCAACTAAAAATATACTTGGAATGTAATGAAAATACTTCAACCATTCTTGTTTCATAGAAATAACACATTCTTCCAATAGTTCATTTTTCATGCACTCCTTAAAGACGAATGCAATTTTAACACATATTTCAACAACAAGGTGAGAAGTAGGATAATAAACACCAGAAAATAAATTAGTACCATCATTAAACACCTTTAAAACTTTTTTCAAATAATTACACGTAGACCATTGGTTTGTATATAACATAATTCTGGTTTCTTGTTGGGCAAAAAACGAACACAAAACCTCTCTATACGAATATGTATCTTTCAATAATTTATATGTAGAGTTCCAACGAGTAGGCACATCGGTTGAAAATTTTTTAGGTTCAAACCCGTTTTCCCTACAAAATCTTGCCCATTTTCATTGAAGATTTATTTCTATGAATAAACGCGACCGCCGCTTTAATTAGAGAAAGTTCATTTTTTAAAACATTCAAACCATCTTGAGCACACAAATTCAAAATATGGCATATGCATCTAATAAGAAAGAACAAGCCACCAATTGATGGTTTACAAATACTAATAAGCTCATTAACACTCGCCGTATTAGAAGTTGAATTGTCAAATAAAATAGAAAATATTTTTTCAACTAGACCATACTCTTGACAAATCAAATGAATTAATTGACAAATATTATGTGCATTGTGAGGAGCTTTAAAATCTCTATATGCAAGCAAACGTTTTTGTAAAGTCCATGAATTATCAACCCAATGACATGTAACACCCATGTAAGAGTTTCGTTCCTAATGATCACTCCAAACATCCGAGCAAATTGAAACTTTGTTTGGTAAACTAGCAAATTCATTACATAAGTTTAACTTATATTCAACAACAACTTTTTTAATATCACGAGTGAGGGTAGAGCATGAGACTCTCGTACTCGAGGGATTAAAAGAAAGTTGAGTGAACTTTTCATATAAATCATCATCGGCAAAGTTAAAAGGAAGAGATCTAGAAGAACCAAAATTTGCTAATTCCTTTCTATGAGTAGCGTCGGAATATGTAAATAAAGAAGAGGAGTTCGTACTTACTTGTCCTCCTTGTAGTTGCGTTTAAGTCCAATCGATGCCGACTTTATTGGGGAGTTTGCTGTTGAGATGGTTGTGCATATTCCCATATCCTCCTCCTTCTAGAAATTGGTAAGTTGATGTACAATAGTTGCAAGTGGCACGGTACCTCCTTTTTCATTTTTTGCCGTCTTCCGGAGGTGGCTCGTTTGCGGGTGGCGGGATCTCGATTTTTTGAAGATGTTTTTTGAAAATGTCAGATTTTAACTCCGTTGTTGCCCAAGAACGAGTTCTTGGGTTTCTTGGAGGAGGCAATTCATCCTCCTCTTCAATGGGTATGGGTGGCACTTCTTCACCGGCAAAGGCGGCGGTGGCTCGATAAGTTCGACCAATGTCGGTATCACTCCAATCTTTGTCAATGTCGATGCGATTGGGATTGTAGTCACCGACCGAAGGGGTGTTGCCTTGTGATAAGCCAATGGGATGGACATTGGCATCGTCATCGAGTGCTATACTCTTCCCTTATCGGCTCGACGAGAACGAGAAGAACCTCCACGGCTTGACATTTTTTTTAGAAGTTAAGATTAATTAATATAAAAAAATAAGAAAGAGTAGTAATGGGCTAAAGTAGTAGGATTATAACTAGAAAGTACGAAATATATTTGGAATTATAACACTAAACTTAAATAAGTTTAGCTTAGAAATTAGGAAGGCTTGATAATAATTACAGAATCTTAGTAAATCACGAAATTTGCAAAGAGGGACAATGTAGAATAGAGAGATTATAGAAGATGGGAGATTGGTGTGAGAGAAATGAGTTGGGGAATGGGGGGTATTTATAGGAGTGAAAAAAAAATAGGCGGGGTAACCGCCGGTTATGGACCAACCTGGTTTCGGTTCAAACCGGCAGTTTGAATCAACGGTCATTTGATCTCGACCGTTGATCATCAACGGTCACAAGATCAAGACGTTGATTTCAAACGCCTCGCTGACCGCACTCTAATGCCTAGTTTTGGGCGGTTCAACCGCCGGTTTGAACCGGCAATTTTTTTTTAAATTCTCTAACCGGCGGTTTACGGTTTAGGGTATGGGGAAACTGGAACCGGCCCGCCTTAACGGCGGTTGCAGTTCCGGTTGCGGTTTAAACTATGGTCAAACAGTTTCCGCAACCGTTGACCGCCGGTTCAAACGGGCGGTTTGTCTGGTTCCCGCAAACCGGTGGGCACGTCTAGGGCTGCAAACGAACGAGTCGAGTCGAGCATTCACGATTTCGAGCTAGGATTGACTGTTTTTTATTTTGTGCTCGAGCTCGAGCTCGACGAGCTCGAAAGATTGCTGCTCGAGCTCGACTCGACAAGGAAATGAGCATGCCTCGAGCTCCGCTCGAGATCGACTCGACAATGCTCGGCTCGACAAAAGCTCGAGCTCGGCTCGAGTTTTTTAATTTTAAATCTAATAAAATTCCGGTATTTTTGTAATTAATACTATTAAATAGGGGTATTTTAGTAAATTCACATATAATCGAGCAGCTCGTCGAGCTCGCGAGCTTATTAGTGACGTGCTCGAGCCTCGACTCGTTTGTGAGCTCGAGCTGCTCGAGTCGAGCTTTGACTCGAGCTGCTCGCGAGCGCTCGTGAAGCGCTCGACTCGTTTGCCAGCCCTAGGCACGTCTACCACAAGGGTTCGAGAATATACATCACTGGCCTATAGAAGCGTCGACCCATAACAAGAATAAATAATAATACGAAAGTATGAGCCCGTTATTCGGAGAGCTACGCATAATACCTTTTCCAAGCGACAAATATTCCAGCTTCTAGGTAAGGTTTTGACCATAGACGATTAAGAAAAACCACTTAGTTCCCCAGGTTAATGCAATCATGCAATACAACCAAGTTACTTAAAATATTAACTCCCCCATATTAGAGTAATGCAAACAAGATAGCACAACTGAGTCGCATCAAACCAAAACCTAAACAGGGTATACGATGCGAGCATAAAAACTGCTAAGTCACAACACCACATAATTATATTAACACAAACTGTGCCACGCAATCAACCACATTTAAAAGCACATATTCAAATCCATAAAGAACATGTAAGTCAAATATTCTCTTCACATAAAACAAATCATCCAGGAATATGTAAATCAAACATATTCAAAGACAAAAATTGCAAAGTACATGTAATCAAACATGCTCTCTGCAACAAAGGATATGTAAGTCAAACATATACCTTACGTAAGACCATCCATCCATTACCATATCCAATGAAAGCGTCATCCAATAACCATGTCCATAAACCATCGCCGACCTAATGAAAGCGTCAGCCCATAACCATGTCCATAAACCATCGCCGACCTAATGAAAGCGTCAGCCCATAACCATGTCCATTAACCATTGCCGACCTAATGAAAGCGTCAACCCATAACCATGTCCATAAACCATTGCCGACCTAATGAAAGCGTCAGCCCATAACCATGAGAAACATAGTACCATAAACCATTTCATCCATATAAATCATAAAACCATCTCCCATAATCTATTACTTAAGCATCATTCCATAACCATTAATACCAACGAGCCTTTGCTGACCATAAAAGCACATAAACCCATAAAACCATAAACCATAAAGGCATCATTGACCTACAGCAGGTCGGCTAAAATACCATTACATCCATAATTTATCGCCGACCTGACACAAGTTGGCATATTGAATCAAGCAAAAATTATACTAAACCACATATCACACCAAGTAGAACCATAGTAAACCAAAACCATATTAAATCATAAGTGACCGAGAAAACTACCCAGTCCCTGATTAGAGTAGATTTGTCCTTGTTTTTATTAGTATTTTAAAACGTTTTATTTATTTATTTTTGGTGTAAGTTGGACAATTCAAGCTTAATCTCGTATTTTTATAATTCCAGCTTATTTTACCGCATTTTGATCGTAACTGATGCAAGTAGGTGATATTTCGTTGTTTTTCACCTTACAGCTAAGTAACCGGAAGAGTTTAACGCGTAATAGATGAGGTTTAATGTTCAAGAAGTGAAGAACAAGCTTTCCGGTGAAACGAGTAGCAAAAGATCGAGAATTAGAGACAGGCGCGCAGTCGCATTGACTGACGTGACCGTCGACGCGAGCCATGTCAGCGAGTCATGACTGCGTCAGTCGACGCTCCGTCGACGCACTGCCGACGCTACGTTCTGAAGCGTCGATGTCGACGCACCATAGTCGACGCTACTTGCTGAAGCATCGATATCGACGCACACCGTCGACGCACCTGTCCAGCCGACGCGCACACCTGCCGACCAAGACTGCCGAGCGTCAGCACGCGTCAGTCGACGCTCCGTCGACGCGACGGCCCAGAATTCGGATTTTAGGGTTTCTTATGCGCCAAGTCATGCAAAATCTATATAAACCCTTCTTATTTCGGATTTTGTAGAGAACACACGACCCCCTAGGGTATTTTAGCTTATAATAACAATAATACCACATCTCATAACGAGATTTGAAGACGGAGATCAAGGATCGAAGAGCAACGCGTCCAAAACGTCGAACTCGAGTTCGGGATTCATTCTTCGCCCAAGATCAATGTTCAACCTCTGGAATAGCTGGAGCCTTTTACTGCTTTTATTAGTTACAATAAGTTCTCTAAACTCTTAGTTAATTTAGTAGTTAATTTCTAGTTTAATTGTTAGTTTAATTCTTAGTTAATCTCTTAGTTAATTCTAGTTTAATTAGTTTAATCGTTTTATGCTTGGATATTGGATATTGGTTAATTTTAGTTTATTTATGCAATCAATTTATGCTTAGTTATTTGTTAATCTTAGATTCGTATGATGCGATTGTTTGATGGTAGTTATTATATTTATGCTTTAGATTCGTTGCTTTAAATTCTTAGTTCTTGAGTTCAAGTAGTTTAATTATCGCTCGTAATTGATAATTTAGTTAGAATAATTAGTTTAAATAGATTTAGTTTAATTATTGCTTTAGTTATAATGTTCAATTCAAAATCTTTTAAAACCCCAAATGTATATGTATTTTATTTCAGTTCGTAAATTGAGAAAAACATCTGAAAGACCGAACAGTTGTTTCCTCGAGAGATACGACTCGAGTCAAACTCATCACCCTACAGTTACCTCGTACACTTGCGAGCAAACTGACGTGCTTTTAAATTAATTATTAAAAATGGGGTGCACAAAAGTTTGAGTCAAAAATTTGGCGTCGTTGCCGGGGAAGCAACGAGTAGGAATTAAGGATGTTTTTCATTTTATTTTATATTTCGTCGTTATTTGTATAATTGCACTTGGTTTGGATTTTTGCCACTTGGTACATTGATGCGCTGTTGAGTGTATGCAAGGTAGACGATCACTTCGACGCGATCTTGCGCCATTCTTCGATGACATCCACCTCACACGTCCAACGAGACCAAGACCCGAACTAGTTTTCGAGAGCGATTCTTCTTTAGATACGAATTTTATGTGTGACGAGACTCCCAAATCCATGGAGGGATGATCTAGTCATGGAAGCGGACACGATGAGTTGTTGGAAGCACTAGACAATGAGTTACCTTTCCAAAGTCATCGGGGAGAGTATGGAAGCGAGCCACGATACCTTGGAGGTCACAATCAAACACCAAACAATCAAGCCCCGCCACAACTACGACAAGGAAATAGAGGAAGGAACGCTCAACATGACGAAAAAGTGCATGAAGGTTATCCTGAAGGACCGATCCCAAGATGAGAGTTTGTAGATGAATGGTTCGATGACCAAGATTACGAAGGAAATTATGAGGCTGCCTATCACCGAGAGAGAGCACCGAGACGCCCCCAAGCGCCTCGACAACGAGATTTGGCACGCCCGAAGGTTGTGCTTTATGGGTCTGCTATTGTTCTTGGCCCGACTGCAAGGGAAGTAGAGATTAAACCGCATCAAATTAATTTGCTTCCGACTTTTCACAGAAATGCCCACGAAGACCCTTTAGTGTTTTTGAACTACTTTATCGATGAAGTGGGCAGATTTTTAGGTCATGGCTTAAACCGGGAGGAGATGCAAATGATTTGTTTCCCTTATAGCATGAAAGACAAGGCGAAGACATGGTTACTGTCCTTAGAACCAAGTTCGTTGACTGATTGGGAGATGATAAGCGAGAAGTTCCTAAATCAATACTATTCGGCACAAACAACGGGGCAAATTCGGAGGCAGATTGCTAACTTCGAACAAGTGGAGGGAGAATTATTTCATGAAACATGGGAGCGTTATAAATCACTTTTACAAGCATGCCCCCATCATAGCTATTCCCCCGAGATAATTAATCAGTTTTTCTTTGATGGTTTGTCTCCCATGGGGAAGAGCCAAGTTGAGATAGCAGCAGGAGGAGATTATGGTGATTTAACAGCCCGCGAGGCAAAACGAGTATTGGAGAAACTGAGTGAAAAATCTAGAGAAACCAACTCTCGACCTCGTAAATTGAAAGTAAATGAAGTTTCCACCACCGAGACGGATAAAGAAGAAGGAGTTAAGGTTTTGGTGAGACATGGTCAAACGATCAAGGAGATGATTAGGGAAGTACTTAATGAAGAATTAGAAGCAACGAAGGCCGAGCGGGCAAGCAAGGCCTCTTTGAAGAAAACTAATGCGATGTGTCACCAATGCGGATCCCCCGAACATTTAGCCGATATGTGCCCGTTCAACAACGAACAACGATGGGACGTCAACGCCATCCAGCACTATTCGAATCAACAACATTTGGGGCAGAGACCACCACACATGCAAACACCTGCTATAGTTCAGTCGACTGATCAACTTTTTATCTGGCAGCAAAACCAAGTCACCGAAAATATTTGGAACCGAGACAGCCTCACACATGTTCAAGAGGAAATGAAGGGAGTTCGAGACGATATGAAAGAATTGAGAACGATGATGGCTGAAATGGCCAAAAGCACTCTTGAAAATTCGTCAGGACTAAGAAGATTGGAGTTAATGGTAGGACAATTGGCAACTGACATGACATCATTGAAGAAGGAGAYAAATACTCTTCCAAGCCAAAAGGAACAAGCCTCGGCTATTCATGTGCTGAGAAGTGGGAAAGAAGTGGATAACTGCATCGAGCTAAGAAAGGAGGGAGACAAGGAAGAGACCGAGACCCAACCTCCGGGAGTAGTGAAGAAAAAGAAATCAATAGCAACTGAAGACCCCACTGATTCCTTAAATTCGCCTCCCAAGAAGTTGACTGTTTATGATCATGTTCCCTTCCCAAGTCGCCTACGTCCGGCCAAGGAGAATAAGAGATTCATGGAGCTATATAATTTATTGAAAAATGTCAATATTAACCTCCCCCTGATAGAGGTGATAAAGACAATGCCGGCGTTTTTGAAATTCTTTAAAGATCTAGCATCAAAGGAAAGGCGTTTGGCTACAAATCAGCCTGTAGCTTTGATAAGAGAAGTTGGAGATATGTTTAAGAAACCATTGCCACCCAAAGAGAAGGATCCCGGGAGTTTTTGCATAACTATTTCTCTCGGGAATGGACAAACGGCAAGAGGGATGCTCGATCTTGGCGCTAGCATAAATTTGATGCCCCATTCGATTTACAAGGAATTTGGCCTAGGATCGCTGAAGCCGACCACGATGAAATTACAATTGGCGGATAGAACGATAAGGCTACCTTTGGGGATTGTGGAGGATGTCTTAGTGCAAGTAGACAAGCTAGTAGTGCAGGTCGATTTTGTCATTATGGATGTTGGTGATGTACAAAGCAAGAACCGAGAACACACCATTTTGTTAGGATGCCCATTCATGTCTACAACGCGTACGGTGATCGATGTAAACGGGGGGAGGGTGACTATGTCCGTATTGGGCGAAACGGTGAAATTTTCACTACAAGATTTTCATAAGAGTCCTGCATCGTCTGTTAAGAACGATTGTTCTACTATTGATTTAGTAGATTCTTGCGCGAATGAGCTCTTGAGCATCGGCACGATTGAAGAGTTTGATAAAGTAGAGGCATTTGATGATGGATTGCCCATGAAGTTGAACGTGCCTAAAAATGAGCCAAAAGTGGAGTTGAGACTACAACGAGATCGTTCGAAGTTTGAGCCACGAGAAGAGACGAAGCCACCGAATAATCATTTAAGATGTGTTTCCCTCGACCCCTACAAGAATTTTAAACGTACGAAGAAAAAAGGCGAGGCTAATAGCAAGGATTGGACAAAGAAGAAGAAGAAGTCGAACGAAGTTTTTAACGAGAAATTCAAGGTTGGTCAACTAGTGCTGTATAATTCCGATCGTAAGTTTGATCCAACCAAGTTCGAAGTTGCATGGAGTGGACCGTTTTTAATAAAGGAGGTGGATGAGTATGGAGTCGCCACTATATACGATGAGAGTGCAAACACGGGATTCCAAGTCCACAAGCATCAACTTAGGCCTTATTACGAGAAATATATGAAGAGTCGAGATAGGAGCAAGAAGGAGTTCGTGGACCCACCACGAGCTAAGGATTGATCAGCAAATTGCGTCAAGCATATGACGTTAAATGTTGCGCTTCTTGGGAGGCAACCCAAGCGTTAGTTAGTTTTCGTTTTATTTCCTTTATTTTCTTTTATTTTTCTTTTTTGTGTTAATTGTCGTGGTACGTTTATGTGTGTGTTGATGTGCAGAAAATACGATAAATCGCCTATTCTGGACAACGGTTATATAGCGGAAGCTCGCTACCGCAAGGCCTTACCGCTAGTTCCACTCGAGACGTTAACGTTGACGATCAACCACTGAACCTACCGCTTACCGCAGCAATGAGGGATAACGATGATTTCGTCGATCGAGGTCACAATCCGACCCAAGTTAGCCGCAGTCCGGCAACCTTTTGATGAGCTGCAACCCAGCCATTTACGACGTTGGCCGCAATTCGGCCGTTTCAAATCCAAAAAGACGTGCCACCGGGCACTTGCGCGTGGCAGTTGATCACAATCATGTTTTGTTTGTTTTTTTTTGTTTATAGGTTTGTTCGGGACAATCTAGTCACGCGATCTAAGACGAAGGATAATTGCACATGCGTTTTTAAAGAGACTCGGCCATCGAATTTTTAGGGATGTTTTCTTATCTCCCATACTCTTACTTTCTTTAAATATTTAAGACAATCAGGAGATTGCCATGTTTTTAGGGAGGGGGGTGGTTGAGTATGGTTAGTGCAATTTGATGTCTTGGTTTTGAAATGCATATTTTTGATGTGATTGATCGCTATTTCTACGCTTATTTGTGTTTTTATGGCATGCTTGTCAAAGTTGACTATGTATGATTATTTGTTTTCGTCTTTGAGCATGCATATCGCTATTTCTACGCTTATTTGTGTTTTTATGGCATGCTTGTCAAAGTTGACTATGTATGATTATTTGTTTTCGTCTTTGAGCGTGCATAAGTGCATAAGTTGACTATGTATGATTATTTGTTTTCGTCTTTGAGCGTGCATAAGTGCATAATTTTTCAAAATTTATTATTATATATTGTAAAATGGTACTTGGACGCAATCGATTTCYCAAAACCTTAAAAACAGCGTCAATTCAAAAAAATTTCATGCAAAAAGCCAGTGAGTAGCCTGAGTGTTTATCATCATTGCATGTACGTGAATAAGTTTCAGTTTTGATATCTCTTTGAAACCGCTGTGTGTAGTCGACTTTGAAAATGAAGTTAAGGCGCATATAAAACCCTATTCCGGCCATATCCATATATTTTTAGCCACTATAAATTTCGAATGAGCCAATCATAGCCAAATATCCATGCCTATAGCCATGAGTGTTTTTGAGACGACCCCTACAACCCATTAAAAGCATGGGGTAGGTGTTCGTTATTTTTATTGGTTATTAGTGTTTTGGAATATCTTATTAGGAATTTATTAATTTTGTAATTAAGGACCACCATCTGAAAAAAAAAAAAAAAAAAAAGGAACCCATAAAAAGAATAAACGGGGGAAAAATAAAAAAATGATAAGAAAGATGGTGGGTCTTGTGTTATTAATTGCCTACGCGCTTGTAAAGGCTTGAGTTTAATTGTTTATTTTATGAAGCCTTATGTTTAAAAGGCAAAAGAGTTGTGATTAAGTGGTTTGAGCTTTCAGTCGGTTTTATGGTTTGCGAGTTGGGAAATAGCCTATATTTAAAAGGCTAAGTTATGAGTGTTTAGTGAGGTTTTTATTTTTGTACGAGGTGAAGCAATTTGCTTCTTGATTAGATTAGGTTGGGTGAGCTATTAGCCACACGACTTATATATTCCATACCCGTCCAAAGAGCCTTACATTACAACCCGTAAAGACCTTTTCTGATTCTTAGTTTTGATAGCACACTTAATTTGCGATTGAAAAGAGATTGATTTTCTGTGCTTATTTATTGTGCATGTAATTGTATGATTTGAGTGTATACACGTCCCATGCAGAAAATACTTGAGTGCTTTTGAGCGTACTTATATATATTATCCTTCGTGAGGAAGCATGATTTTATTTTGAAACGACAATGTAATAATGGTCAAGTGTTTGACGTTGCGTGACTTGTACCTATATTTTCAAAATTACGTATGTAGCATAGCACGACTCTTTGCTTGAACTTATTTTCATTCTAGTTATATTTTGAAATTCATCGTTTGTTCGAGGACGAACAAACCAATAAAGCGTGGGGTAGTTGATTAGAGTAGATTTGTCCTTATTTTTATTAGTATTTTAGTACGTTTTTTTATTTGTTTTTGGTATAAGTTGGACGATTTAAGCTTAATCTCGTATTTTTATAATTCCAGCTTATTTTACCGCATTTTGATCGTAATTGATGCAAGTAGGTGATATTTTCGTTGGAGACAGGCGCGCCAGTCGCGTCGACTGACGCGACCGTCAACGCACCGTCGACGCGAGCCATGTCAGCGAGTCATGACCGCGTCAGTCGACGCACCTGACCGTCGACGCTACGTTCTGAAGCGTCGATGTCGACGCACCAGTCGACGCTACTTGCTGAAGCGTCGATGTCGACGCACACCGTCGACGCACCTGCCAGCCGACGCGCACACCTGCCGACCAAGACTGCCGAGCGCCAGCACGCGTCAGTCGACGCTCCGTCGACGCACCGTCGACGCGACGGCCCAGAATTCGGATTTTAGGGTTTCTTATGCGCCAAGTCATGCAAAATCTATATAAACCCTCCTTATTTCGGATTTTGTAGAGAACACACGACCCCCTAGGGTATTTTAGCTTATAATAACAATAATACCACATCTCATAACGAGATTTGAAGACGGAGATCAAGGATCGAAGAACAACGCGTCCAAAACGTCGAATTCGAGTTCGGGATTCATTCTTCGCCCAAGATCAACGTTCAACCTCTGGAATAGCTGGAGCCTTTTACTGCTTTTATTAGTTACAATAAGTTCTCTAAACTCTTAGTTAATTTAGTAGTTAATTTCTAGTTTAATTGTTAGTTTAATTCTTAGTTAATCTCTTAGTTAATTCTAGTTTAATTAGTTTAATCGTTTTATGCTTGGATATTGGATATTGGTTAATTTTAGTTTATTTATGCGATCAATTTATGCTTAGTTATTCGTTAATCTTAGATTCGTATGATGCGATTGTTTGATGGTAGTTATTATATTTATGCTTTAGATTCGTTGCTTTAAATTCTTAGTTCTTGAGTTCAAGTAGTTTAATTATCGCTCGTAATTGATAATTTAGTTAGAATAATTAGTTTAAATAGATTTAGTTTAATTATTGCTTTAGTTATAATGATCAATTCAAAATCTTTTAAAACCCCAAATGTATATGTATTTTACTTCAGTTCGTAAATTGAGAAAAACATCCGAAAGACCGAACAGTTGTTTCCTCGAGAGATATGACTCGAGTCAAACTCATCACCCTACAGTTACCTCGTACACTTGCGAGCAAACTGACGTGCTTTTAAATTAATTATTAAAAACGGGGTGCACAAAAGTTTGAATCAGTCCCCCATGTCCAAATAATGAAAACAAGACCAAACAAATCACACAAAGACCAATTATGTAAATCAAACATACATAAGAACTTAGAGAAAACATGCAAATCAAACATGCTTCCTCCCAAAGGTCCTAGAATATGTAAATCAAACATACTCAAGGATGTCAAAAAACATGTAAGTCAAACATGCACTTCCACTATTCCATCCATTCCTATATCCATAAAACCCCTGGCTGACCTAATAAAAGCGTCGAGACTTAACCAATTACCATAAGATCTCTGGACGACCTAGTGAAAGCGTCAAGACTTAAGCAATTACCATATAATATCTGGTCGACATAATGAAAGCGTCAGAATTCGACCATATTCATAAGATTTCTGGCCAACCTAATGAAAGCGTCAGGCTTTAACCAATTACCATAAAATCTTTGCCCGACCTAATGAAAGCATCAGGCTTCAACCAATTACCATAAAATCTCTGGCCGACCTAATGAAAGCGTCAAGCTTTAACCATTGCCGATATAATGGAAGTATCGCACTACAAAGAAACTGCAATTTTCCGAGGGGAAAACCGAGGACTTTTTTTCCCTCGGAAAAAACCGAGGGACAAACCGAGGGAAATTTGAAGCCCTCGGTTTTTTCCGAGGGAAAACATTACCCCTCGGTTTTTCCCTCGGAAATCAGGCGCCAATATTTACCGCCATAATTATCGAAGGTAATTCTAAGGGATTTCCGAGGGGAGTAGTTTCCGAGGGCAAATGACCCTCGGAAAAACCGAGGGTCTTCGGCTTCCCTCGGTTTTTAATAATAAAAAATTAAAAAAATTAAAAAAATTTACCAAAAAAACCGAGGGTCACATTGACTCTCGGAAAAAACCGAGGGGCATTGTCTCCCCTCGGTTTTTTAATAATAAAAAAAATCAAAAATCAAAAAAATTTACCAAAAAAAACTGAAGGTCATGTCTGCTCTCGGAAAATTTTCGAGGGGGGGACCAGGACCCTCGGAAATTTCCGAGGGTACGAGGACCCTCGGTTTTGTAAAAAAATGAAAAAAAAAGGAAAAAATAGAAAAATCATAAAATTGAACAAATCCTATCATCTCGGGCACGTGGGGAGGTTTTGGCCCAATTTCGGTCGAAGAATATGAACGAACACGTGCGTATCCACACGTTTCGTGCAATTCGACCAAACAACCAAGATACGCTCGATCGATCAAGTCGGTTGGTTGGAAAAGCGAAGCGACGAGGCGTCGTGATCTCGACGAGGGGGCGGGGGGTGCGTCTCATGATCCCGAAATATTGAGGGTCGGTCGTGCCTTGTTACGGAGCATTTGCTATTTTTTTTGAATTTCTAAATAAAAAATCGGAAAAACCCTCAGAAAAATAGAAAATTAGCAAAAAATAGGAGAAAACCCCAAAAAATTCACGAACGAGGCGGGGAGGGGTGCGTCTCGGCGTCGTGGATCCACGGGGGTCGATTTCCGGTCGCTCCGTGCGTGTTTCGTTTTTTTTTTCCTATTTTTTACTAAATAAAAAATTGAAAAAATACACTCGAGAAAATTAGAAAATTAGCAAAAAATAGGAGAAAACCCCAAAAATTCACGAATGGGGTGGGAGGGGTGCGTCTCGGCGTCGTGGATCCACGGGGGCCGGTTTCCGGTCGCTCCGTGCGCGTCTTCTATTTTTTTTCGAATTTCTTTTTTAGAAAACCGAGGGTCTCCTGTACCCTCGAAAATTTCCGAGGGGGGACCAGGACCCTCGGAAATTTCCAAGGGTACGAGGACCCTCGATTTGTTTAAAAAATAAAAAAAAATTGATTTTTAAAACCGAGGGTCTATGACCCTCGGTTTTTTTTAACCTAAAGCCAGCGGGTTTCTTCCTTCCACTGCGCAGCAAAACAAAGCAGAAAGAAAGAAAGCAATAGAGAGAGGAGAAGGAAAGAAAGGAGGAAGGAGAAAGGAGAAGGAGAAAGAAAAACCCCGTCGCCTTGCACTGCCGCCTCAGTCGCACAGCCGCCTCGTCGCCAGCCACCGCCTCATCGTCGTCGCCGCCGCCCCATCGCCCGCCGTCGACTGATCCAAGGTAGGCGCTGCTATTTTTTTTTTTTTTTAATTTTTTAATTTTTAGATTTTTAATTTTGTTATAAAATCGCCCCAGCCGCATCGCCGCCTATTCGGCCGTCGCCCGTCGTCGTCGCCGCCGTGGACTGTTCCAAGGTAAACGACTCAGATTTTATTTAAATTTTTTTATCAGATTTTTAGGGTTTGTTTAGGGTGTAGAGTTTGAAATTAGGGTTAATTAAATAGGGTTTAACTTATAATAAATTAACTAATTAGGTTTCAATTTACAAATAATTAAGTAATTAGGGTTCAATTTAGGAATAATTACAAAATTAGGGTTCAATTTAGGAATAATTACAAAATTAGGGTTCAATTTAGGAATAATTACAAAATTAGGGTTCAATTTAGGAATAATTACTAAATTAGGGTTCAATTTAGAAATAATTACATAATTAGGGTTCAATTTAGGAATAATTACAAAATTAGGGTTCAATTTAGGAAAATAATTACGTAAAATTAGGGTTCCGTTATGCAATTTCATTTAAATTGTTTTTGATGGTGGTGGTGAAATACCGTGGTGATCGGTACATATGCATGTTAATTTCATGTTTTGTGCGGTTTATTGTTATGGCTTTAATGTGATTGCTTGATGTTGTGATTGGTTTGGGAAGACGTCGGTGATGACGTGGTGTACGGCGCCGGCCGGGAGGTTTCGTCCCTCCAATAACGGTTTTCAAAATTATTTTAAAAAAGGACGGTGGTTTTCAAAATGTTTTAAATTGTTCGTGATAGTGGTGGTGAAATACCGTGGTGATCGGTACATGCATGTTGTGTTATGAGTACATATTTTTTTGTATATATTGTTTAATTAATTACTTGATGTATACGTCTGTGATGACGTTGTTTACGGCGCCGGCCGTGGATGTTTCATCTATCCACAAACGGAGTTCAAAATATGTTCGATTCAAGATACACTCTTTATAAACAATATACCTTAACCTCATTTGGGATTTTGTATCGAATAGAGAATTCGATACTAAATCCCGAACTGTCCACTTATTTGGACAGTTTAAGAGCGTGATTGTACTATGGCTTATCTTATCTATATGTGTTTTTGTTGAATATATAAATTTCAGTTCAGTATCTCTCTTATGTTCTCGGGTGCACAACAATATATGTATACTTAGAGAACTAAAGGGAGATGCTGCCGAAATTTTTAGTCAACAAAAATTCATATACTAAAACGCTATATTACAGAAGAATCTCGTTTTCGAATGAGATAGGGCCCTACCAAAAAATTCAATCATTCTTTAGCACCCTCATGCTGCCCAATTTTTGATAAATCAATATAAAAACCGTATAATGTTAGGATGAGTTCTGATCGTAGTTGGATGTACAAGCGAATCAACAACGGCTATTTATCCTCACAAATGGAGTCGTGAGTTTTATTGAATTTGCTCAAGCGCATTCCACTCAAAAGGACAGATAGAAGCTAAAATGTCCATGTAATCGTAGCAGATGTAGGAATAGTGGTTACCTTGATGTCGACGAGATCAAGTACCACTTGTTTAGACACGGATTCGAGCCGAATTACTATAGATGGGTTTATCACGGAGAAAGCCGACTCGCCACTTCTGGACGCAGTCACGATTATCATATTGGAGGACCCTCCAACTCTCGTTGTGAAGAATCATCAAATGCGTATGTTAATATGGTTCGAGATGCAGTTGGTCCCGATTTTGATGTGGTTGCCGATTTGGAAGAGTCGCCGAACCCTGATGCACAAAAATTTTACGACATGCTAAAAGCTGGAAATCAGCCATTGTATCCGGGGTGCGAGGGACATACGCAGTTGTCACTAGTCTCCCGTCTCATGAATCTGAAGTCAGAGAATCACATGTCTCAGAAGTGTTATGATCAATTGAGTGAATTAATCAAAGAGATCGTACCGAAAGAAAATCTCGTACCCGATAACTTTTATAGCAGTAAGAAGTTGTTAAGGGGCATGGGCTTACCAGTCGAGAAGATAGACTGCTGTAAGAATAATTGTATGATCTACTGGGGAGACGATTCTGATTTGACAAGCTGCAAAATTTGCAATGAACCTCGGTTTAAACCCGTTTATAAGGGAAAAACAAAATGACAGAAGGCTCGCGTCGCGTACAAGAAGATGTACTATTTTCCATTAACTCCACGTCTTCAGAGGTTGTACGCATCTAATGCCACAACGAAAGATATGAGATGGCATGCTGAACACGTCGTTGAAGACAATGTTATGCGACACCCATCCGAATCAGAAGCTTGGAAACATTTCAACCAGAAACATCCAAGTTTCGCGGCTGAAAGTCGAAACGTGAGTTTGGGTCTTTGTACAGATGGTTTTCAACCCTTTGGAAGTTTTGGCGCACAATATTCATCGTGGCCCGTCATAGTTGCACCCTATAATTTGCCTCCCTGGATGTGCATGAAAGACCAGTTCATGTTCTTGGGCGTTCTTGTACCAGGGCCAAAGAACCCAAAAGACAAACTTGATGTGTTTTTGCAACCTTTGATCGCCGAATTAAATCAATTGTGGACGGTTGGATCTCCCTCGTACGATATATCTAAGAAACAAAATTTTCAATTGCGAGCAGCCCTTATGTGGACAATTAGCGATTTTCCTGCGTATTCTATGTTGTCCGGATGGAGTACGGCCGGTCGAACAGCTTGTCCGTATTGTATAGAACAATCAAACGCCTTCACTCTTAAGTGCAGCGGGAAGCAATCGTGGTTCGACAATCACCGAAAGTTCCTTGAGTGCGATCACCGGTTTCGAAAAGATAAATGACGCTTCAGAAAAAGAAAATTTGTCGAGACTCCACCGCCGGAAGTGCGCTCAGGGACAGAAGTTCTGGCAAAAATAGAAAGATTGGGTCTTATGAAAGTCACGGAACCGGATGCTGCACTTGTTAATGCGCAGATATCTCGAACGTCTGGTTGGAGAAAACGAAGCATATCCTGGGATCTGCCATATTGGCGCACAAATCTAATTCGTCACAACTTAGATGTTATGCACATCGAGAAAATGTGTTTGACAGCGTTTTCAGCACTGTGATGAATGTCAAAGGAAAGACCAAGGACACGCTTAAATCCAGGGAAGAGTTAAATGAATACTGTAATCGTTCAGAGTTGGCGCCTGATGGGTCAGGAAAGTGTCCTAAAGCTATCGAAAGCTGTCATTTGTGACTGGGTTAAATCCCTTCGATTTCCAGATGGGTACGCATCAAATTTGGGGCGTTGTGTCGACAAAAAGGAATCGCGCTTAATCGGGATGAAGAGTCATGATTGTCATGTATTCATGCAGAGACTGATCCCAATAGCCTTTCGTGAACTGCTTTCTCCAAATGTGTGGAAGGCTCTAACCGAATTGAGCTTGTTTTCCAAGGATCTAACATCAACAGTCATTCGCACCGAAGACATGAGCCGACTTGAACGTGACATTCCGTTAATACTGTGTCAACTGGAACTGATTTTCCCTCCGAGTTTTTTTGATTCGATGGAACATCTGCCCGTTCATCTTGCGTATGAAGCGAGAATTGCTGGACCTATGCAGTATAGATGGATGTACCC